>CM018686.1:59558275-59712571 GCA_009363875.1 Mikania micrantha
TATTAACAATTAATCAGTTAATATCCATTAAATAGTTAATGTTCAATTGATTTAAACCATTACTTATTTAAATCATTCTCCTTTTATTAATTAACAATTAATTAATAAATAAACTTTGAAAAATTCAAAACTTTATTCGTCTAATGAATTAATTATCTCAATAATTAATTCCCATCGATTATTATTTCATATATAATAAAATCACCAAATCCTTAAAACCGATAGTTCGTGATTGTATATTATGTTTAACAATTAAACATTAATTCGTTTGCCTTCCAAAGTGTAACTCTTTGGATCATACCTATTATATTAACGTTGAACTTATCGTTAATCGGACATCCAATATCCAACAGACTCCCACTGGACGATTCATCGACTAAGTGATTCAACATAGACAAGTGGGACGCTAGATGCATCACGTTGCCCCTAGAAGGTAATGACTTCTTACGTCAACGTGACAGTGTTGGACGCCTAGCTGCATCCGGGTTTGTTTAAAACCCTTAAAATCTGAAAGTTTGAGCTCACTTTACCTTCAAATCAGTGGATTTGAAGCCAATCTGCTGTGTACTTTCGTATTCTACTCGTTAAGGGCTTCGATTTGATACCAAGTTTGCTCAATTTGAGCAAGGAATGAAGAAGTTATGATGATTTTGGTGATGAAATTCTAGAAAGAGAGTGTGAAAACCGGGATTTAGAGAGAAAGGGGTAGGTGGAAAAATAAATGAGGAATAAATGCTTGGTTGGGGTTTTTATACCCCGAGCACGTTCGGGTTCGTTTCATTTGCTCGGTTCTCGTTTTCGTGACGTTTACGAAACGTTACGAAAAATTTATAAACTTTAAATAAAAATAGTTTTATTTTAACCTTTTTAAGGTGGTTATTCCTAGTAAATATTTTATAATTCTTTTACTTATTTTACTGTTTTTGAAACATTTATTATATTTGTTTTCGTCAGATCGTTTCACCTTCGCACGTATTCATTCGAATCGTCAACCGAACAAACAAGACGGTGGTTTCACTTTCTGATTTTTGTTTTCTACTTTTCAGTTATCATTCAGAACGCTAAACCCACAGATATGTTTGTGTGAATCGTCACCACGCAAACACACTATCAGTTTATTATTCGTAAAAGCTACTGAGTTGTTATTTTGAATTGGATTTCCTCACAGTCGGACTCAACTAAACTGAAACGTTTTCACATTGTTATGTTCGAATTCACATTGTGTTCTCACTGGATTATCGGCCATCTGATTGCTGTTATTTGTGGATAGTTCTCACATTTGTTATTTCACATGTGTTGTCGTATATTTATTATTTAAATTCTCATTGAAATATATACAACTGTTAATTGTTTCATAGTCATGTTGTCACACAACTGTTAAGCACATTGTATTTACACATAGTAAATAGGGAAAGCACACGTACTGTACAGACTTGCCGGACGATCTGTCACTAGTGTCACATACGTCATGGTTCTGGCAATCACTACAGAATTCCTTAGGGACCAATGTGAACTTAAGCATCGCTTACCACACACAACATCTGAGGATGTATGTAAATGACAAAAACAGTACGATTGTGCCACAAATCCTCTTATAATGAGAATCGGACAACTGACAAAACAATGAGAAATCAATGAGAACAAGTGCAAGGATAATCCAAGTTGTAATCGTATGTGAGAATATCAAATACAAAACAACACTGGATAGAAATTCAGGATATTAATTGACAGTATGTGCGTGTGGGTGACGATTCGTACAAATATATTTATGTGTTTAACGATCTGAATGATATCTTATAATTAGAAAACTAAAACAGAAAGTAAAGTTGTCGTCGTGTTCGTATGGGTGACGATCTGTACAAATGCACGCGAAGGATATACGATTTGACAAAAAATATAAAATAAACGTTTTCAAACTTTAAAATGATAAAAAGGAATTTAAAATATTTATTAGGAATTACAGCCTAAAAAGATTCAATTAAAACCATTTTGCAAAAAAAAATACATTGTTTTAACATAATATATCGAAAACGACGTGTTTAAACGAAACCGAACGAACCAGAACACCCGTGTAATGACCCTTTCCCCTCTCTCACTCATTTAATTCAGCAACTACCACTTTTTCTCACTAGAAACCCGACTCTCTCTCTTTATTTTCTCTCTCTACATTTCAAACACTCAAAACCCTTCAAACCTTAACCAAATTCGAAGATTTTAGTGTCTACACGATCCTCATAACATCTAAAAGTTAGAAGTAAAACATATCTAAGCTTAAAACCATCGAAAACGAGGTAAAAATGAGCTCAAAGTTCGGATTTTTAGGGTTCTCATCAAACCCAAATGACTTGAATTTTAAACAGGTTTGGAGACTTTCAAACCTTTTAAAAACGACTTGTAATCGAACCTAGAATACTTGGATTGGGCTAGAATAAGAGTTGGGAAAGGTTGAAGATGTTAGTGTCAACAACCTGGAAAAATGGCAGCTCTTCCATCGAAATTACTAAGTGGGGATCGCAAATCCCAAATTTGTCTATGAAGAGCGGATCTAATTGTATTAGTATCTATAATTGATTTCTTAATGCACGTATTTAATTTATTCGGAGCTATTAGAGCGGGATCCACTTTTTGGGGAATATCTCTGCTCCCAATGTGCTTATGATGTAGCACCAGGCGGACTAGGGGGCTCGGCGGGATGAGGATTGTACTGTGAGAGAAGCAAGGTTGCAAAATGGCCAAGAATTCATCGAACTTATTAAGTTTGATGGCATCCAAAGGATTTGGGTTAAACTCCCATCGATATTACCAAGCTGGGAATAATTAAGCACCGATACTAGGGACGGTCGATGCTAATAGTATTGGCAACCTCTACTTGAACATTTAAAAGCTTGTATTGACACTAATAGTGCTGATACCCTCCAAATCTCATCGATATTACTAAGCTCAATGAAGTCCAAGTAAAATAAAACAAGTTCCCGTTGAGATTAACAACTTAGATGACCATAGTATCGATGCTAAGAACATATCAATATTACCAATATTGAAGGGTGCCATTTTTAAAATCCAAGTGTTGAGTCGATATTACCAATATCGACCACACCCATTCCACAAATACCTTCGATATTAATCTTTTATGAAACTCAATTAGTATTAGCATGAATAAAACCAATTTTTAAGATCAACCACATTGTTTCAACTTTGTAGTATCCGGTTGCGTCAAATTTGCCCCATTCGATTCTATGGGTTTTGTACCTATAACATTTCATAACTTAAGTATGTATTTGATAACCTAAGGTTGGATTGTGTTCAAATATCTTAGCCATACCATGTGTTTAGTACAACAAAGATTTAATAAACTCATTTGGAGAAGTTGACATCAAAGACAAAAGGGTTTTACAAGTAACTTACACCACCTTGTATAAATAAAAGTCATGCGTGAGTTGTGGTTCAACATGCCTTAAAAACATCACAACACCATATTTTATTAAGTATAATTCAAAAACATTAGAAAATTAGTAGTAGTCATGCTTAGTAGTTAAAACATAAATTGATTCATCATAACTTCACTTTGATATGGTTAAGATTAAACCAAACATCAAAAAGGTTATGATAACCAACTAAACTCATGAAGTTCACCTAGAAACTTTAACAAATACTCCTAACATAAAGTGATCACATACTTACATTTGTGAATACAATTCAAACCCAAAACAGGATCTTGAATACAACCTACACAACAACAACGAGTGTGTGCATTCTCTGAATCAGTAAATCACACAACACAACTATAAGGTGAGTTCATTGCCCCTTTTCACTATGTTTCATATATAAAAATGCGGGGCTGAGAAGCATGCCAAATCTTCTAAATGTTTTTATTCAAATGATTGTTTATGGCTATGGTTATATCTATGTTTGTACAAATGTTATGAATATATTTTTTATTCCAATGTTATGTCTATGATTACTGTCACACCCCCAAATTCGCACTTGCGGTGCCAGACCTCTGGTGGTGACGTGGCCAGAATCACAGCTCTCAGTCATATAGAACGACTATATATGCGTTTGAAAAGTAAGTTTGAAATAACAACATTAACCAGATCGATTAATTAATAAGCAGCGGAATATAAAATGTTTAAAAATGTAGCAGAAATTAAATACGATAGACACTACATTGTTTGACAAGACATAATAAAATAAAAAATTTTGTTTCAAAATGACACAATATGAATGCATGCATGTCCTGTGCTCGTTCCCTTTGGTGCATTCCTTATATGTATGCGAGCTAGTTACCTGAGAATACATGTTAAGAAAAAGTGTCAACACATAGGTTGGTGGAGTTCACAGGTTTTGATATCAATACATAAGTATATAAAAATGTTTGTCACATGTCATGCTGTTTATTATATGTTTGTTCCGAGCCCTAGGCTCCAAGTGTCAGTTTCGTCTTTACCGAACTAGACTTGTTTGCTCTAGCCTCCGCCATGCCTATCGTAGGGACATGGACGATGGGTTAAGATTACACGCGTCCTGACATCCAGTCAGATTTGGTGCCGTGTGGGGTTCGTCACGTCCAATAGTACTATCTAAACTCACCTCGTTTTGAATATATTAATGGTAAGAATGTGCGAGGACTTTGTTACGATACAACACGTAATGTTTGTCCAATAAACCAGCATACACAATATGTTCGTACAAGTAATAAGGTTTGACTCAACAACATGTATTCTCCTCCTAGTTTGAAAGCTTGTAAAAGAGTTTGAAATAGGGGCCGTAAACTCACCTGAGTGATAATAAATGCGTAAGCTCCTGGTTTTCAGATGAGACGTTCACCGGGCTACCCATGTCGTACGGCTTACGTAAGTTTGTGTTCGTCATCATGTCTGTGTCAGTGTTCATGTTCGTGTTCGTGTTCGTGCTCAACAACCCACAGTTGTTATTGTGACAATTACGTTCGATGATTACGTCGTTATCGAATGAAAGCACGTATCGTCGTTCTTGAAATAAAAGTTAATTTAGCAATCGTGATTATTACAGGTCGAAAGTATGCGAGAAATCGTGAACGTAAGAGAAAACCGTGAGCGAAACGGAGTCCCAGATTCTACGGAATCATAAAACGAAGAAAATTACAAAAATATCAGATTTTGGGAAGCCACGCGGTATGCCTACCCAAACGGCCACCCTAGGCGGTGCGCGTGGACCCAAAATATCAGAGACTTCATACACTCCGCGCGGTACGCCAGGTTCCAAGCAGCCCTGTTAGGCAGTACGCCTGGAATAAGGCGGTTTGAAAAAAATTAGATATCATGATCAGATCGCATGCAGACTTCACCATTTTCATATCTCTCGAGTTCTAGCACCATCCAGATGAAAAACTTCGACTTTGGAGCATCAAAACTCAGAATTAGAGCCACCAAAACCCACGGATTGCACCAGGGAACGTCTATACAACACCCGATCGTTGTTTAGCGACCGAATATCCGTCTGATTAGGTAATGAATCGTTTTAACCTACTAGTTTGATAATGATTTGATTAGATCTTGTTTTTGAACGTAATGCAATAGTTAGGGTTGTTGATTATTGCCTAGATGATGGCTAGGAATGATTATAAACGAAGAACTCGATATGTTAACGTGTAAATCCTTGTTTTGATTTGTTGTAATGCCCGGTTATCATGAAACTATACCCATGATTATAATGGTTTAAACCATTTGATTGTGACAATGTATGTGATTAGTTTGATTAATCCTTGAAATGCAAGGTTAAATTCAAGTGTTTCAAACTAATCACAATCATTAACATACTCATTGGAATGATTATCTGATGTTTATGGTAACAGTCAGATTAGTATGTTGAACATGGTTATTAAACCTATTCCAATGTCACATAATGATGTTTCATGATATTTGGGTAATCAATAACAAGGATTGATCGTTCCTAAGCCATAAATCCATCTAGAAACTGTTTTAGTACTATAATCAACAACAATACCTATTTGGTTAATCTGAGATTATTCTGATTAATCAAACGTGTCATCAACCTGGTATTAGGAACCTGAATCAGTATAGGTTCCTACATTATCATACATTGTATGATATGACATTAAATTAACTAATTAAGCATATGATACCGGTTTGATGATTTTCAATGCAATGTCTTTGACATTGGGCGTTTGGAAAGATCTAATCAGTAAGTTAAAACATAAATAAATCATTAAACATAAACTAATGCAAAATTTAGCTATTATCATTAGTTTGCGTGTGATTTCACTACCCTTGTGATTTCAGATGAGTTTGGTACAACCCCTTTTATTTTAATGTTTTACAAACATTGGAGTATCTCTTTGAAACCATTTCTTGAACATATGATTAGTATCACTATTATTTATGTGATTTCATCCGACTTTTTTAAGATTTCATGGGATTTTGCCGTTAGTATCTTTATCACAGTATCAAAAGTCCCCATCCCTCAAAAATGTATCTAGTGAACCCATGTGGGGCCGAACAGGAATCAATGATAATACTATCGGCTCACAACCCATTCACTGGGAGGTTTGGTGACACCCCGTAAAATCCAGGTCAGCACTTGTTTTAACGTCAGCACTTGTTTTAACTAAATGTTTAATTTAGTGTGACACGTGGCATGACGGTACAAACACTGACACAAACACGATAATTGGGTGAATTATCGCAACACGCACACACGTGTCTAAGGAAATACGAACGTTGGTGAACGTTAGCACATCGTGTAACCAAATACTAGAAACCTCACGAAACGCTCGAACATTGAACTTGAAAGTTCAAACGATGCCGAACAATAGTTCATAAGCGAAAAAACGGCGAGAAACGAGCCGTACCATAGAAATTGGGCCTATTGGGCTCTTCATGAGCTTGTCGCGGTATGCAAAGGATCTCGGAGAAGTCCTCGGCGGTACGCGATGGATGGGCAGGGGATTTGAATCCCGAAATTCATTACGGTACGCCAAGACCATCTTTGAACCTCTTGGGGGTATGCGACGACATCCAGACGTCAAAATCTTATAAAACAAGACAAATGATGGCTATGCTACCTATTCCACTCATTATCTTCGACTCCAGACGCCATCTTCTGCCATTATCACCCTCAAAAACCTTCTGAAACCCCTTGGAAGCCATTAGAGACCATTTGGAAGCTCAAGACTTGAAGGTTGAAGCTTGAAATCCACCTAGGAGCTTGGAGACCACCATCACCACCTTGTTGCTGCTCAAACCCCGATGTCTAGAAGCTTTTAAGGCAGAGAAATCATCATCTCAGGGATTCTTGAAGTCTTGGAAGGAAGCCACATGATCCTTGTAGCATAAAAACACTCACAAGCACACATGCAAGCATTAGATCACACACGCAAGCTCTTATTCTACACATGCACGAATTTTGAATCTGGTTTTGATGTTATTCCAATTGATTTTGATGATCTATGAGGACTTGATGATGTATTATGATGTTTCATTATGATCCATGATGATGTAAGTGGGTTATAATGCATAATTTGTACATAGGTGTCAAAATGTCAACATGCATGCATGATCTATGGTTATTTGGATGATTTTGGATATCCACATAAGTTTATTGATTATGTTGGTAAGGTGTCTCATGATTTGTTGTGATTGAAATGGTCAAAATATGGTTATATGATGAACTTGCCATTTTTAGTAACTTTTGTGTTACAATATGATGAAATGGATGGAAATATGAGCATGCATGTGTATAGATTTGTCATTTGGGTGATAATATGATGTTATGATGCTAAGAAAAAAGATTTGGGATTGATTTGTGGTCATTTTAGACAAGTTACTATTTATAGTAACTTTTGTGACCCGATTATTGCTAAATGATGATTTGGTCTAAATGGGTATGTCTAGATGATGATTCATGATATCGTATGATGTTATTTGATATAAAAATAGATTAGGAATTCTTAGAATAATCATTTGATTGATATTTGTCATAGTTACTATTTTTAGTAACTTTATTATGAAAAAACCCGATATAGTAATGCTAGAAATGAATTATTCATGTTAAATGACTTAACATGATGAAATGTGATTATGATGTATATAAGTTAGGTGATTTTAATGTTAAACATGCCAAAACTAGAAACTTGCCATTTTAGGAAACTTTAATGAACGAAAGTGATTATTATGCTTATTCGTTAGATTGTAATAATGTGTTATGTGCTAACATGATCACGTAGGACTAATGAACATGCTAGAACCTTCAAAACGATATTGTTATAGAACTTTCTATAAAAGGAAACTTACTATAAATTGTAAATTGTTCATTAACACGATTTGCCCGTTTTGCACACAACGAGCACAATCACGAATGTCACACGAATCACCACCAACACACGGTTCACTAACGGGTCGTTGACTTGACACGGTCAAACATGGTCAAACACGAGCAAGCATGGTCAATGTGGACCAACACGGACAAACATAACAACCGAGGGTTATTGAGCACAAACACGAGCACGAACACGAACACGGTCACTTACACGAACTCACATATGGTATACAATATAGGTAGCTGGTGACCAACACGTTTCCCAAGCAGGAGCTTACGCATTCATTTTCCGATCATTTCTAAGGTGAGTTTATGACCCCTCTTTCCCTCTTTTACGAACTTTTCAAATAGGGTCAGAATACTTTTTGAATCGAGTCAAACATTATTACTGTACAAACATATTGTGTATGCTGGTTTATTAGACAAACATAAGTGTTGTAATCATAACAAGCCCTCACAAAGTCTTACCGTTAATGTACAAACAACGAGGTGAGTTTGAATAGATCTGTTTGGGTGTGATGAACCCCACATGGCACAGTACTGATTGGAGGTCGAGACACGTGAAATCTCGACCTATCTTGCTATGTTATTATGAGACATAGCGGAGGCAAGGACTAACAAGTCTAGTTCGGTAGTGACGCACTGACACTTGGAGCCTAGGGCTCGGGACTAACATTTAATAAACAGCATGACACGTGACAAACGTTTTTGATTATATTATATGTATATCAAAACCTGTGAACTCACCAACCTATGTGTTGACACTTTTTCTTAAACTTGAATTCTCAGGTAACCAGCTGCGTTGGAAACCAGGAATGCTCTTAGGGAAACGAGCACAGGACCCGCATGCATTTATTTTATGTCTTTGGAACAAACAATCTTATTTATGTTTTGTATTAAAACATCGTAGTGTCTGACAACTATTTTTCCGCTGCTTAACTATTACATTTCCGCTTCTTGTTTAAACTACTATTTTTGCGTTGCGAATTATTTTGTTAACTTTTTTTGACAAACTATGTATTTTGAATGCATATATAGTTGTTCTATATGACCATGAGCAGTGATTCTGGCCACGTCACACCCATGTGGACTGACACCTCACATGGAAATTTGGGGGTGTGACAGGTTTGCTTCTCCCCTTGTGTGAATGTTTGTTACCTGTTTCCAAAATGCTTTCTTAATGTTAGTGATAGACATTAAGATAATGAGGCATCAAGATATTAACGACGGGTAGTATCTTCATAAAACGTAGAATTGTCCGAAAGGAACTAGATATGGATCCCATGGTTATCTTGAACTCTATATATCGAAAACTTGCATATTATATCATATTGTTTAACTTGAATATTATGAACTCACCAGCTTTGTGCTGACCTTTCCAAACTTAAAATCTTTTGCAGGTAGACACTGACCAGCAGTGAGGATGCACTTTTGAACACTTGTAATTAAATAAGTTAGTTGTGTAATAAACTCAATTTGTAAACTGTAAATTTGGTTGTGATGGCGAAACCCTTGTGATATGTTATCTTTAAGCTAATCTGTGTATTATGATACCGGATCAAGTAAGTCACACCTCATCTCTGAGACATCACCACTATGCTTTCGCAACCTTCCCAGTGACATCATCAGTAGGTGACGAGAGGTGGGGGTGTGACAGTTATGTTTGTTCATGTTTGACCATGCTTGTTCGTGTTTGACCGTGTCAAAGTCAACGACCCCGTTGGTGAACCGTGTGTTTGTTATAGTTTGGGTGGTGCTCATTATTGTTCACGTATTTTATTAAAACATGTAAGTCTCGTTAATGGACAACTTACTATTTATAGTAAGTTTCCATGTTTAGTAAGTTTGCTTAAAATCCCATTTTAATAGTTCTAGCATGCTTATTAATCCTAAGTTTTCATGTTAACACTTAGCACGTTGTCACATATGATCAAATAAGCACATAAACCGTTTTTAATCATTAAAGTTTCCTAAAGTAGAAAGTTTCTATATTTTAATAGTTTTGACTACAAAAATTGTTCAACAACTTTACATAACCTCATAATATTGCATTTTAAGCTATTTATAATCATCAAGACTTTACCGTTGTTCCTAATTCATGAAATCCCCAATTCAAAGTTACTAATAACAATAAGTTTGCAAATAATCTAATTTTAATAGAATCAAATCACATAAACTTGATTATAACATTACTAACATTATTTATAAATATCATTACAACCTAAAAGCATCCTTTATGCACATGATTCATCACAAAAGTTTCTATTTTTAGAAACTCGCCCCAAAAATGTATATTTCCAATATTTTATTAAATCAGTTACACTTATAATCATCGTATTAGTTCTAAATCATCATTCTAACATAGCAATCATGTCAAATACTTCACATACCATTATTACCTATCAACAAAGTTACTATTTATAGTAACCATCTAAAATACTTGTCATATTGACATATCTAAACATCATTCTCATTAAAATCTCAATAATAATCCCCAAATCATCATTGAAATCATATGCAAGTCGTTATTTATTTACAAATCAACATCTTAAGGTATTAAAGTTTCTAAATATGGCAATAGCCCCAAATATTCATCTTTTAACCATAAACTTCACAAGGTACATCATCTATGACTCAAACATCATCAACAATCATTGATCTTTATCTAAAATTTGTCTTGAACATATTTAGATCATACACGCATGTGGTCAAATGTCACCATTTTCAACATTTCAAATAAAATGACCAACAAATCACAACATAATCCTCATGGATCGTTTTAACATCATCAAATTAGTAGCAAGATCATCAAAATGCAGATTGACAACAGTCAAATTCGTTCATGTGACCTTCAAGGTGTTGCATGTGTGATTTAAGCTTTGTATGTGTGTGTGGGTGCAAGACTTTTGCAAAATGGGTATAGGTGTTACCTTCTAAGGCCTTACATGACTAAGTTTGTGCAAGAATGAGATGATGGTTCTTCGGTGGCTACAAGATGGCAATGGTGGTGTATGGTGACTCCTCCAATCTTCCTAATAGCTCCCAAGCTTCAATCTTCAAGTCAAGCTCCAACAATGGTGTTCTTGAGGTTCCAGAGGTGATAACAGCTGGTTTAAGGGAGGATAAATTGAGTAGATGGCATCTAAAGTCAGGTAAAATGAGTGAAATAGAGTAGCCATCATTTTTGAGTGTTTTAAGAAGATTTTCTGCGATTTGGCAGCCTTGCGTACCGCCAAAACTGCCCCCGTGTGGTCTTGGCGTACCGTGACGAATTTCGGGATTCAAATTGCCTGTCCAGGCTCCGCTTACCGCCAAGGCCCACTCCGGGGTCCCTGGCGTACCGCGAAGGTTCCCGGAGTAGCCCAATTGGCCCATTTTGTTTGTTTGATTCGTTTATCGTTTGTAACACATCGTTTTTCATCGTTTGAGTTTTATTTGCTCGATGTTTGATCATTTGTGAACTAGTTAGTGCTTAATTATTCGTTTTGTTCAACGTTCACCAACGTTCGTGAATTATTCGACACATTGGGCATTTTTCAATAATTCCTCGAATTATCGTGTTTGCGACTGTGTTTGTACTATCATGCCACGTGTCACACTAAATTAAACCAATTCTAGTGCCACGTATGCAAATGTTAATTAAATAGACGTTTAATTAAATGAAAAGTTGTCCTGTAAATTACGGGGTGTCACAATTACAATGACTATTATGACTATGGTTATGACTATGTTTATGCCAAAATCACTATTAAACCAAGATATTTCAAAATGCCAAAACTAATCGACAATGACAAGGGAATAACAATGAGATGGCTATGGCTATGAGAATGAGATGACTATGTATTACAATAACTGATTTCTGGTAAACATGTCTGGATTATATCATTGTGATCATGTGCACATTGAAATAACAAAAAAACAGCGTTAAGTCCCTTTTAGTTCATTTACCATTAAATGGCAGAGCCCAAGCCGACAGTAACGTACTGGTACCATACGTTTGACAAACTTGCAGTGAGGAGGTTAGTATGTTATGCGTATTTCCATATGACTATATATCCGGCTGGTATCGTATGACCGGAAACCAGACGACAACAGTTTGGTAAATGACCGTATGAGTGATAATAATGAGACAGAGACTACTATTAAGTCAATCACGACTGATCTGTAGATTGGCAAAGTTTGAGTTGACCGGAGGTCAACCATGGTGCTTCTCAGTGACAGACAGCCGTGAACCACTGATATAACTATAAATTTCACTATGAATATGTGTAGGTTGGAAACACACTAGTTTGACTTAGTGTTAACCACATTGTTGTCCAACTGCAACCATTAATCGTTTATGACTATTTCTTAAATGGGTTGGCTGTCACTTCTACCTTAGAAGTGAGAAAGACTAAACTCATCTTTTGGGAACTCAAGGGAAGGACAGGGAAAGGACTTGCTAATATCAATAAACATATGTCTTTTAAACACAAGGTGTTTACCATGACTTAGGTTATGGCATCATACATTGTACAAATGAATAATTCTATCTAACAACTACATTGTGTAGTTATGAATATCTGGGGAAAAACTAAGTGTGTGTGTGTACAGTGTGTCATTCTTAATTTCCAATAAACGTAGGGTCATGTCTGGTCAAGTGTGTGGTGGGCTGGCGGCACCATTTGATGGTACGTATGCCGTATACGTAAGCATTACTTGACTGAATGGGACACTATCGGTGCTGAGGTCTAAGCTGCGGACACTGCCGGGGGTTATGACATGAGAAAATAGTTTGTTAAACAAATTTCCAAACTACAAAACCATATGAACTCACCAACCTAGTGTTGACTTGATTTTCTTGCATGTTTTCTCAGGTGACGAACTTGTTTAGTCACTAGGAATCAGGACTATAGCTAGAGTGCTGTTTAGTGGACCTAGCTGCTTTTGTGTTGCATATCTTTTGAAGACATCATGTGAATCATTTTTGTATATCTTGTATAGTTAAAAGATATTTTAACATATGATTCTTTTTTGTAGATTTACATTGTTAAATTATGGAACATGACTTGATGTAATTTAACTTTGTAATTCTAGTTCAATTTAGTATTTCTCATTATATATCATGTGCCATAAATACAATCTTATGAACTCGATTATCACACGATATCGCGCCCCAAGACTATTCTGCTCGACAGTAAAGTCGATCCAGCCCGCCGCCTCGGGGTGTGGCAAGTAAACCTGGTGAAAATTGAGAGTCTCATGTTATGGTTCATGATGAAATTTTTTATTGCAAGCGCATCTCCGTGAACTTATTTTATCTATTTGCACTCTTCATATGTTGTTTCATTTGTTTCCACATTCCTTGGTGAACAAACGTTCTTCAAAGCAAGATTATGTGTATGCATAACAGATGATGTCCAATAGATGTGAGGAAACTGACTCTTTATAATCTCTCCAGCCGCCTTAAAATTTGCTGCATTGTCAGTAATGATTTGCACAACATTTTGATGACCAATTTCATTGATGACTTTTTTCATTAACTCAGCAATAAAAAATCTATCTTTTACTTCCCTAAAACAGTGAACTGCCTTAATAAACAAAAAACTATTACCTGATGTAGCCATGAAATTGATCAGAGGCTTTCTTGTAGGATCATCTACTACAAAATAAGTGTAATGCAACTTTTTTTTTGACACAAAAGGTTGCAAATAGGTTGCATTAAGTGAAGCTGCATTAGCCTAATGCAACCTTTTTATTACATGATGCAACTTTTTTTTTAAAGGTTGCATTTAAAAAAGTTGCATTAGGAAAAAGAAAGTTACGTTATGTAACAAAAAATTTGCATCAGATCTAATGCAACTTCAGCTAATGCAGCTTTTTTGACTATAAAGGTAGCATTAGGGTGATTTTTGTAGTACCGCTCATTATACTCACACATTTTTCGTCCATGTAATTATGTAAACCTAAGTGGTTTCAATAGCCTATGAATATTTTCTTTTTCTTTTTGTAGTAAGGTTTTTCTAAGCTTGTTATAACTATGAGGTACATAACCATCAATTTTGTGAGCAGCAACAAACTAAAAAGCCCTGACATAGTGTGGATTTCTTGCAAGATTAAAAGGTAAATCTCTAGTATAAAACATCTTTGCTATTTCTTGATCCAGTTGGTCCCTAATTTCAACACCAAAATCTCTTTGAAGAGGTTCTGAAAGATCTTTTCTTTTCTTAAATCCAATACCAGATTCACGTGGCAACTCAACTTCTTTCTCTTTAGACCCGGCTTTCTTCTCTTTGTACACAACTTCTAACCATTTCATCTGAAGTTTGTCACCCGCTGTTGCTTTCTTGCAAATGCTAATCCCATTTTTCCTATTTATTTATTTTTGTTTAAAGAAGCAATGTGAATATAAAGAGACTATGTATATAACATTCTCTTAAGAATAAATTTGTAACTTTCTAACTGTCGGGACTAAACCTAATTTTTGTCTAATAACATAAACACAACTATTTTTTATACTAAATTTGACTTTTTTTACTAGATTTTGTCTTTTTGTTATATATATTATTTTTGGAATTATATTGTATAATATAAACATATAAAAAAAACTAATAAAATACACTGCAAAAAATTATAAATTTAATGAAAGTAATGTTTTTATACAAAAACTTAATTTTTATCAGTTATGTAAGAATTGGTTGATAAGTTTTTTATGTCACTTATGTTAAATATAATTACCTATAACTAATAAAAACTAATGTCGATGGTTTTAGGTAGGAGACAAAACAAAAGAGATGGTATTGTGACATATATATATTTGTTGTTTGAATACTTGTCCAATTGGCATATGGGTGAGATGGTAAGTTCTATCATTTTTTTTCTTATGGTCACGGGGTCAAATCCTTTCTAAAGTTGATTTTTTTGTAACACCCCAAATTTTCTATACATGTTATTTGAACTTACGAATGGGTAACGGATAATTAACTTGTAGGAAATAACACTATTGCAAAAGTCGGCCTCCAAGGCCGAGTACTCGCTGAGTACTTGCTCCAAAGAGTTTTTCCGAGGCCGAGTACTTTCTGAGTATTGCCCGAGTACTGCCCGTTTACTCGCTTCAAGGAGCTATTCTGACCTAGGAGCGCCTAGCGATTTTTGCAACCTTGTGAAAGAGATAGAAATTAACTGAATAAAAGATCACGAAATCGAGTACTTGAAACTACCCGAAGTTCACGAAGCCAAAGTACATGAGCTTAGCTTCGTGAACTCCATTTCGTGAACCTTGCTTCGTGAACCTGGCCTATATATATATATATATATATATGAGTGTCTTGCGAAGCATGCTCACGTTTGGCTGGATGCACTCTCCCCCAAGTATTGGGAGTTGTTGTTCGAGAACTTCAAATGTTGGATGTAACTTGCTCAAAAGAAGGCAGGAACGCAAGTGAAGCTACAAAAAGGATCATCAAACATCAGGTAAGGGTTTCATTCATAAAAGTTACGATTTTTAGACGAAAATGAAAATATGCACAAAGGTCATGCCTTTATGCAGAAAATTCATTCCCTTTTAGTTTCAATGCGTTGGTAAGGCCAAAATACACCTAGATCTAGCCCCACGAGTCTTAGATAGTTTTCTAAGATGTTTTATGAAGAAAAGGTAGTATTTAAAATGTACACGACGAGAACTATCAAGTTCACGAAAACAGAGGTATGCGAAGTTGGTTTCATGAACTCCAGGGATTTCGTGTACTTTGATATTTCATGAACTTTGGAAATTTTGTGTACTTAGGAATTCGTGAACTTCAAGAATTTCGTGTACTGTGAGAGTTCGTGAACTTCATGTTTCGAATACTATGTAATTTCGAGAACTTTAGGGTTTTTGGAAACTTGAGGCTAGTTAAAGGAACTATGAGGACTAAATTCTAACTTTAGCAATAAAATGTAATGAGATTATGTGATGATGTAGGTTCTTGAGTCCTAGCCTAGGCGATTTGGTTTAGAAAGATAGGAGCCATTCCAATTTCAGGTGATGATAAGATGATAAGAGGCTAGCATGACATGCTTATGATGATAAGATGCTATGATGTTATGATGATAAGATGCTAGCATGACATGTTTATGATGATGATATGTTATGATAATAATATGCTAGTATGACATGTTTATGATGATAAGATGCTAGTATGACATATTTATGATGCTAAGATGTTATGATGTGATGACGATAGGATGCTAGCATAACATTTTATGATGTTGCTCCCATATTCTTATGGGGTAAGTATGATGTTGCTCCCATATTCGTATGGGGTAAGTATGATATTGCTCCCATATTCGTATGAGGTAAGTATGAAGTTGCTCACATATTCTTATGGGGTAAGTATGATGTTGCTCCCATATTCGTATGGGGTAAGTATGATGTTGCTCCCATATTAGTATGGGGTAAGTATGATTTTGCTCCCATATTTGTATGGGGTAAGTATGATGTTGCTTCCATATTCGTATGGGGTAAGTATGATGTTGCTCCTATATTCGTATGGGGTAAGTATGTTGTTCCTTATGTACTCATTACGGGGTAAGTATGAATGATGCTACCATCCAAGTTGTGGGGTAAGTATGATGTTGCTTATGTACCCATTACTGGGTAAGTATGAATGATGCTCCCATCCTATTTATGGGGTAAGTATGATGATGCTCCACTACATGTACTGGGTAAGTATGGATATGCGGAACGATTCGGTGAGTCACGTCAACGTTATGGAGCCTTGTGCCCGCATAAGCCCACTGTTTACGCTCAGTAGCAGTGGTTGTATGATGATTATGTGACATGTTTGCACATACGGAATGTATGATGATTATGTGACATGTTTGCACATAAGGAATGTATGATGATTATGTGTTATTGTTAAGTATGATGAATGTGTGGTGTTTTCAGTAAATGATGTTTTAACTCACAAAAAGCTTGTCATGATTTATAAAAAACTAGAACTCGCTAGCGTAAGCTGACTTTTTAGTATGTATGTCTGGTTGAACTACAAGTTGGAAGGAAATGGAGGAGCTCGCGGCACACATTCAGAAGATGAAGTGGTTTTTGGGAATCCAAGATATTTGAATACAAACATTTATATGTATTTATGTTTTGACAAACTATGTTTAAATTCCGCTTCATGATTTATGAAAGTTTCTGGTTTTAAGAACTAGGTGATGATGATGTAAACCCAACACTGGGATGTACCCAGGATCGGGGCCTCTCAAGTTGGTACCAGAGCCATAGTTTGAGAGATATTGGCATCCCAAATGCCTAAGACTTAAACTGAGAATGAGATTAAGTGATGCGGATTTCCAACCACGAATGAATGGATGCCACGAGCTGAATGTTATGTATGAACTAAGGAGTGATATAATAGGAATGAGTAAAAAACTAGGAAAATAGTCAAGGGTGTGCACACTAATGAGAAAGGACGGAAGTTGTTTAGAACCTATGAGTTGGGTAAATGATTAATAACACCTGATCAACGTCATTAACGATTTACAACACTTATTCCTTGCTAAACTGATTCCTTTACTGACTCATCGTTTGTTGCAACCTTTAGAAAACTAGATGGCAGGGCAAAAGGGTAGACCACGAAAGTAACCACAGGAAACTGAAGAACCACATGTCAAGGTGGAAGGAAACGAGCATGAAGGAGAAAGCAAGACTAGTGAACAACATGAAAATGAAGAAGAGTTCACACTAGAGTCTATCGTGATAAAGGCTATTTCTGATGAGGTCTACAAGATCATGGACGAGAAAATGCTAGCAATGATTGCTAAGGCGTTAAAAGGATGCGCTGAAGGATAATACCGAAGGTTTCAAAGAAAACTCCAAGAATGATGATGAAGTCAAGATAATCGAGACGGAAACTGGTGATTCTCAGTCTGGGAGAGTGAAGGGTTGTGATTACAAGTCCTTCAAAGGATAAAACCCACCAACCTTTGATGGAAAGAAGGATGTAGTGGCCACCTGCCACTGGTATCGGCTATGGAGGCTATTATCTCCATCAGTGAGTGCCGAGTCGACCAGGCTGTGAAGTTTACAACTCATTCTTTTTGTTGAGGAGGCACTTCACTGGTGGAATAGGGTAAAACAAATAAAGGGTGATGCATACATGTAGAAGATGAGCTGGGAATATCTGAAGGAATTGGTCACAAAGCAGTTTTTCCCTATGAACGAGCTTGACAATGTGGAAAGGGAGTTTTTGGTTCTAAAGGCTGGAAGCCTGAACTACAGGCAATACACTTCTAGATTCAACGAGATGGCGCGGCTTGTTCCTCATCTGGTTGCTACTGACGAACGTTGGGTGAAACTGTACATGGAGGGCTTGCCTCCAAAGGTTCGGATTCATGTTAAGGAGAATCCTCCAAAGACGTTTGATTCCACTGTGGATCTTAGTTGGATAGTATGGGATGAAGTGATGGCTGATGAGCCAGTTAAGGAGGAGTCGAAGACAAAAGGGTTCCTCGGAACCAAAAGAGGACGAACAGATCAACGAAAGTTATCTGGCAAGAAGATAAAGCAAAAGGTTACGGGTTGATGCAACAAGTGTGGAAAAAGCCAAACAGGACAGTGCCTGGTAGGCACTAATTTATGTTTTCGATGCGGAAAGATGGGACATTTTTCTATCAATTTCCCTAACGCCACTCAATGCTTCAACTGCAAGGGGTATGGAATATGTCCAAGGATTGTCAAAAGACCAAAGTAGGAACATCAGGGCTGATGGAAGGAAAGAAGAATGATAAGCAAAAGGCTAAGGCCCGAGCCTTCACGATGACCAAAGATGATGCTATTTAGGACCCTGACGTGGTCACATGTACCTTTTCTATCAACAATATTCCTGCGTCTGTATTGTTTGATTCTAGTGCCAGTATGAGTTTTATATCTTCTACCTTCTTTGATGGGTTATGTGGGGAGGTTAAGAAGATAGATCGAGTATTTGATGTAGAGACAGCTATTAGTAAGATGACCAGGGTGACAGAGGCTATAAATGATTGTTACATTGAGATAGAATGTCATATGTTCCCCGTACGATTGTTTCTTATAACCTTAGGAGGTTTCGATGTGGTATTAGATATGGATTGGTTAGCCAAATATGAGGCTAACATAGTATGTCGACGTAAGATGATATGTTTACGAGCATTGGATGGGAGTCCTGTAACGATCTATGGTGAAAGAGCGATGTATGCGCTGAAGATCATTTCGATGATCAAGGCTGATGATATGATGAGGCGAGGGTGTGGAGCCTACTTGGCATATGTGTTGAAGAACGTACGGATATGAGGACGATTGATGATGTACCCATGGTGTGTAACTTCCCTGATGTATTCCTTGAGGAATTGCCTTGATTACCACCTGAACGGAAAATTGAGTTCCAAATCAACTTAGTGCCGAGGGCCTAACCCGTCGCCAAAACACCTTATTATTTGGCTCCCACCGAAATGAAAGAAATGATGAACCAGCTGCAAGAACTCCTTGATAGAGGTTTATACGACCAAGTGTCTCCCCTTGGGGAGCACCGGTACTATTTGTAAAGAAGAAAGATGGAAGTATGAGTATGTGCATCGATTATCGGGAACTGAACAAATTGACCATAAAGAACAGGTAGCTTTTACCTAGAATTGATGATTTGTTCGATCAATTGCAAGGTGCAAGCTGGTTCTCCAAGATAGATCTCCGATTCGGTTACCATCAGTTGAAAGTTCGAGAGCAGTATATTCCTAAGACTGCTTTCCGAACACGTTATGGACACCACAAGTTTCTCGTTATGTCGTTTGGATTGACGAATGCTCCTGCAACATTTTTGGATTTGATGAATAGGGTATGTCGACCGATGTTGGACCGATCGGTGATTGTGTTTATTGATTATATTTTGATTTATTCAAAGAACGAGGGAGATCATGCTTGTCACTTGCGAGAGGTATTAGAGACCCTGAGGAAAGAGAAACTTTATGCTAAGTTTTCAAAATGCGCCTTCTGGCTACGAGAAGTGCAGTTTCTGGGTCACGTGGTGAAGCTAGAAGGCATTATGGTTCATCCAGCTAATGTGGAAACAATTATGAAATGGAGCCCTCCAAAGTCACCGACAGAAGTACGCAGTTTTCTTGGTTTGGCCAGTTATTATCGGAGATTTATTCAAGACTTCTCCAAGATAGCAACACCATTGACGAAGCTCACGAAGAAAGATGTAAAGTACGAATAGGGCCTGAACAAATAACAAGCGTTTACAGTGCTAAAGGAGAAACTTACCCAAGCTCCTGTTCTAGCATTGTCGGATGCAAACGATGATTTTGTTGTGTATGCTGATGCATCGCAACAAGGGTTGGGATGTGTACTGATGCAAAAGGGAAGGGTGATAACTTATGCTTCGCGCCAACTAAAGATTCATGAGGCTAACTACCTGACCCAAGATCTCGAGCTAGCTGCAGTGGTGTTTGCATTGAAAATATGGAGACACTACTTGTATTAGGGGTGTTCAGAAAAATCTGTATCCGAATCCGAACACGAAATATCCGAAAATCCGCACCCAAAATGTCCGAAAATTCGGATATCCGGAAGTTCAGATATCCGAAGGTTCGGATATCCAGAAATTCGGATTCGGATTCGGATACCATTTTTGAAAAAATTCGGATAGTTCGGATATCCGAATATCCGAAATAGTTATTCTTTTCGGATAGTTTTTCGGATATTCGGATACTTTTTCGGATATTCGGATAGTTTTCGGATAATTTTTCGGATATTCGGATAATTTTTCGGATATTTCGGATATTCGGATGGTTTTTTGGATATTCGGATATCCGAAATATATTTTTTATAAATTTTTAATTTTTTTCCCTGATTTGGATATCCGAATCCGAACCCGAAATTTCGGATTCCGATTCGGATAGTGAAAATCGCTATCTGAAATTTTCGGATATCCGAAACACCGGATATCCGAATTTGAACACCCCTAACTTGTATGAAGTCAAGAATACTGTCACACCCCCAAATTTCAACTTACGGAATCATACCGTTTAGGGCGTGACAAACTAGGATCTCAGTCATTAGACACAGCGAAAGACCTCTATATGATTTTCAAACATAATTTTGGTCTAAACTATAATATCAAAGTTTCAAAGTTTGCGGAAGCGTTTTAAAACAAATAACAAAACGTAACGGTTTGTGAAATGTAAATTACAAGTCAAAGTCTTAAATATTCAAATTCAAAACATATAAATTAAAATGCATGCATGAGACTCCACATCCTAGTCCATGCCTGTCCTTACTTGTGCTTTAGTGTCCTGAGAAAACATGTAAATCAAGTCAACACAAAGGTTGGTGCATACACAGGTTTGAATAATCACAAATATTTGAAACAACTGTTTGAAACGAAATGTTTGCAGATAACATAATCACACATGCATAGTCATGATAGCTAGTCATTTGTACTATTTACATAAGCGGTCGACACCTAAGCTAACTGTTAGAATATAATTTGCCTTTCCACTATTGTCTAGCACAAACAATAGTAATGTTTAAATAGGCTAGTTAAACACTTGCGTAGACCTACAATCTACCAAGCGAGGTTTGTCAAACCCAATAGATCTATCTTCAACTACCACGTTTTGCACTACGGCAAACTAAACGGTTCGATATGTAAGGATTTGTAATGCTATGCTCGCACTTATCGTAAATAGCTAACTCATGCAAGTGATATGTATATAAAATCTTTGTTTGCACATGTTTTCTCCCCCAAAATAGTTAAAATAAAAAAAGGGAAACAAAATGATCACGTGCTTGAAAATTCGCTTAGACAACCTTCTACGAAAAATATGTGCCATTACAATAACGTCGCGTTATTCGTAATGTCAAATTGTGTTTGTGGTCTTATACGTGTCAACACACGTATATTAAGTCATTTGAAAAGTTCATATGAAAGTACGTATAGTTTCGACACGCGTAATTATACGCGACTATGATTTCGAGTCAAAATATATATTTTACTGTTTCATGACGTTCGGAATTTCATTTCGGTTCCAACGCATTTTGAACGGGTCGAATCGGAGTTAAAACGAGAAACTTATGAGTAAAACATTAAAATGGTTTAAATTTCAAAAACCAGTGGAGGCTGGGTTCGAACCCATGACCCCCAACTCCATGCGCACCCATCCAACCAGCCTTCTCTATTGAACATTTGCAACAGATTCCCATTTCAATTTGTTTTAACCATTCAGAAATCTGGTTCCTTTTGTTAACCCCCAATCGAACCCAATGGATTCTAATCCAACCCCAATTCAATTGAATTCAAACCCAATCTCTTAGGGCTTCTGTTCCATGGATCTAGTCGCATCTATAGGTGGTTTTAATTCGCCCGATGATCTGGATAAACACCTCAAATCAATCCCGAACTAGGTCGGGTTCGAACAACCCAATTCTTGAGTCCATTAAACCGAATTCGAACTTATCAGACCTCGAATCCTTGGGTTTTGTCATCCTAAGATAAAAACGAACCCCTCTGTGTATTTAAATCTAATTTTTAATCTTGATTGTTTAGAAAACCCCAAACCCGATTACCATATAAGCCCTAGAATCCAAAATCATTTAATTCATTGTTGTTCCATGAAATTGATATAGGGTTTTCAACAAATAGAGGATTTCGAGACTTTCTGCATAATTCAATTTGATTCACACATCCATTTCAATCGAAACCCCCAAATGGTTTCATAGTAAAAGCCCTAGAATATGAACTTGATCAATTCGTTACTTGAATATGAAATTGGTATGAGGTGTTTGTTAGAATTGATATTCCAAAACTGTGGATAGGTTTAATTCAATTTTTAAACCTGTTTTGATCGAAACCCCCAAACCATTTTGGGTTAAGAACCCTAAAATCAAAAGTCTTACAATTCTTTGTTGTTTGATAGAATTGATAGAGTATTTTTAGTAAACAGAGAGTTCTGAAACTCTCTGTTACCTTTGATTTGATTCTTTAACTCGTTTGAACAAAGACCCCCAATTCGTTCTTCGTGATGAACCCTAGAATTAGAGTTCATACAATTCGATGTTTTGACATGAAATCAGCATAGGGGTTTGCTTAATCGGCACTTTTAGGTCGTGTTGGAATGAATACTTACTTGATTGGATGACGAATTCAAGTAGGTCGACTAAAGGGTCGTTCTTCGGCCGGCTCTCAATCGCGTTCTTCAATCCAGAGTTGCTGAGATCAAATTGGTGTGTGTTAAAGTTCCTAAGGGTGCCGATTGAGGTATAGAGAGGCTCAATTTGAGATGTTTAAGTCGAATGTTAAGACTTCTATCATCACAAGTGGCAGTTTCGACTTTTCGGTTACCATTTGAGTTTAATTCAATGTTATTGGTCATCATAACTGATAATCATTGATGATAATCATCAATATGATGATTAAGGATGGTTAGTGTTCAGTTACAACTCGAATTGTGGTGAATTCTGAATTTCTATTTGATAAACCTCTCAAATTTTGACTTTAAAAGTCAAAATTGACCTTTTTGTAAAGTTTCAACATTAATCCTTATGATTTAAATGTTTATGAATTAATTTTGTTCAATTCAAGTCCTTCTAGTTTGTTATTTTATGATTTCGTACAATTTCTGTTAAATTTTGGTTAATGAGGTTAATCCGGAAATGCCGGATTGTCACAAATAGCATCTATACCTACCAAAAGAGTTTGAAGTATTTCTTTAAATAGAAAGATTTAAACATGAGGCAAAGACGATAGCTTGAGTTGTTAAAGGATTGTGACTGCGATATTTTCTATCACCCGGGGAAAGCCAACGTGGTGGCGGATGCCTTAAGTCGAAAGAACGAGCATCCAGCCATACGAGTTAAATCATACAGTTTGGTGATAACGCTTGGATTTCTAGATGAGCTCAAGGACGCGTAACGGAAAGGCTTAGAAGAAGGGAATGTGGGCTTTGAACGTGTCTTTGGACAAGTGAAAAACGTGGAAGACAAGATTACGGTGTGAAGGTACAATTCGGTCGAATGTGGGTACCCATAAATGGCGACAGAGGATTTTAGATAAAGCCCACAAATCATGTTATTCGGTGCATCTTGATGCTATGAAGATGCACCAAGATATATAAAAAGATTATTGGTGGCCAGGGATGAAGTTTAACATGATGCAACATGTGAACGGGTGCCTTACATGTGCGCAAGTGAAGGTTGAACATCAGAAGCCCTACGGATATGTGAAGTGCCAGCATGGAAATGGGAACACATCACCATGGATTTCATCACAAGCTACCAAGAACAGCTAAGCAGCATGATACTATATGGGTGATTGTGGATTGATTGACGAAGAGTGCACACTTTCTCCCAATCAGGGAAACTTATACGTCTGAAAGGTTATCTGAGTTGTTCATGAAGGAAATTGTGACCCGACATGGAGTTCCTGTCTCCATTGTGTCAGATAGAGATATGAGGTTCGCTTCTAGATTCTGGAAGCAGTTTCATGACATGATGGAAACAAGACTGAACATCAGCACCGCCTATCACCCCAAACGGATGGACAGTCTAAAAGGACTATCCAAACTCTAGAGGATATGCTTAGGGCGTGCATTATCTATTTTGGAGGAAGCTGGGATGACCACTTGCAATTGGTGGAGTTTTCTTACAATAGCATCTACCAGGCCAGTATTGGAATGCCTCCTTACTAGGCGTTGTATGAAAGACAATATAGAACCCTAGTGTGTTGGGGTGAAGTTGGAAAGAAAGAGATAGGTAATAAAGCTGCAGTGATAGACTTGGTAGAAAAGTTACGAGTGATAAAAGCACGTATGAAAGCCGCACAAGATCGCCAGAAATCCTACGTTGACAAGCGTCGAAGGCCAACAGAATTCAATGTTGGCGATCGAGTGTTGCTGAAGGTATCACCATGAAAGGGAATCATTCGATTCCGAAAGAGGGGAAAGCTGAGTCCGAGGTACATCGACCGTTTCGGATAGAAGCAAGGGTAGGGAAGGTCGCGTATCGATTGGAGCTACTAGAGGAATTGAAAGGGATCCATCCTACCTTTCACGTGTCACATCTTAGGAAGTGCTTGGCGGATGAGCAAGCTCATGTTCCTTTGGATGACATCGAGGTGCACGACCGACTAAATTATATTGAAGAATCAGTCGCGATCGTGGATACCAAAGAAAAGCAACTATGGAACAAAACGGTTCGACAAGTCAAAGGTTCAATGGAGGCTTCAAAAAGGTTCTGATGTTAGTTTATCTTGTTACTCAGATCTAATTGTATTTGATCATAATGTCATCTCCAACATTACCCTGGTAATAACCTGGAGTCTCATAAGTTCTTCTGTTTTCCTTCACATGGTTCCTTGCTCAACTATGATCTGTTTATTTATGTCCAGGGAAACAATAATTTCCATTAATAGTTCCTTGTATGCATTTCAGGCTTACTCACCTCAGTTCAAAGTACAAAAGCTCTATCTTCCAGTTATGTGAGCTTTGGGTTGTACACCCCCAATGCCTATGTAGTGACTATTGTTACAAGGGATTGCAACAAGTAAGAAGTGCGTATATATTTCAACTATCATTAAAGTTGTAAACACCGCTTCTCATTGTGTTTCCTAGGATCTTGAGGGTTCATTCAGTTTGGCCATCCATTTGAGGCAGGTAAGATGTGTTTCGATTAAGTGATGTTACCAATGCCTTCTGAAAGGTATGTCAGACTCGTGAGGTGAAGTTGACTTTCTCATTTGCAAATGATTGAGTCCGGCACCTCATGTCGACTCACAATTTCATCTAGGCATATTTGGTTAACATGATAATTATTGTAATCTTCCCAAAATTCAAGAATAGCTATAGACATAGCCCAACTGGGCCCGAATCAAATTGCTAGAGAGTTTTCAAGAATCTTAAAGGACATATAGCTGACATCATAGAATATTTCAAAGGATGACAGGATGATAGTGATGGCTGAAAGGAATACGTATCAAATATACGTAAATAACTTCCTTTCTATTCATATGTTCATGTCAATCCCAGTTTAATTTATTAATTTCATTTTAGATTCCATGTTTTGATATGTGATCCCATTTTTATGATTTGATCACATACCTCAAGTATGTTGTTCGTTCTTGTTTCAAGATTGCACGACGCTTGATTATGCTAATTGTGTTTCTCATGTTCTTATGAGTATTAATGATATTAGGAGTAATAGTTGTTTGTTTACCTTGAACTTCCCCAGAACTCCCATGTACTACAATTTACAATTACGCCGGCCGGTCGCAGCTGGAAATTGTACTGCATGTTTGTTCTAGCTCTGCTCAAGTTAGATTTCACTTGTTATTTCCATGGTTTTCATCGTGACTTTGTTTCAATGTTTTGAGTTCTGTTCACAAGTTCTATGTTTGACTGGGATAAGTTCCCTATCCCTTCTTGTTCTAATATGTTCATGATATGTGATCCTAACAGGATCCATGAGTTTTGATAGTTCTGATAGTTGATCAACCATTGATTTTGTCTCAAAGTTTACAGTTTAGCTCGATAGTTTGATAGAACCACGATGTCATGCATCGAGGTTCACTGATAGTTTCATGATCTCATTATGATTTATGATCTATGATCAACAGTTTGAGTTTTCTGATAGAACTATGAAATAGTTTCTAGTCGCATGAAGTTCAAAGAGTTACATGGTGCACGTACATTCTTATGTAACAGACCCAACACGTATTCGTTTATCGCTCGAATACATTGTAGAATATGTTCACAGCCGAACATATTCCAAGTGGGTACAAGATGTAACATTGGTGTTTGATGACAATCAAGATTTCATGAGACCATTCTTTCAACAGCTCACTCTTATGATTCTGATGCACCAACAAGTAGGACAGGAGAAGGTGCATTTTGAGCATAGGGATTAAGATTAAAATGTTGGCTTTTGATTTAGGCACTTGAGTTGCAGGCATTACAGGTTCTATCCTTGGTACTAGTTGGCATAGTGTATTTGTTCTAAATGGGTTTCGAGCTAACCGGCAAGTTGTCGTTGGATGATCTAAATGTTCACATCGAGCGCATAACTGACATATGCCTCTAATGGAATGATGGTAGTTGCATGTGTCTTATAAAGGTTGAGATTACATATATAGGTTTCTCACATAGGTATGAGTTTAAGAACTTAGTTGAATAGTATGTGAAAGATATACTCAACAAGGTTCTTAGCTTTCTTTTGTTTCCTTCATAGAGGTTTTGATTTCACCTTTTGATCTGTTGTACCCAAATTGTTGTCCTTATGTGGGAAGTAGTTTGCTTTCACATGTTTGTTGGTTCCGATGTGCTAGAGTTGTCACACCCCCAACTTTCAACTAACGGAATCATACCGTTTGGGAACGTGACAAACCAGGATCTCAGATCATTAGACATAACGAAGACCTCTATATGAATTTCAAATCATACTTTAGTCTTAAAAACATAACATCAGAGTTTTCAAAATTTGCGGAAGCGTTATAAAACCAGTAACAGTTGTAAAATGTAAAATACAATACAAAGTTTCAAATTTTCAAATTCAAATCACTGAAATGAAATAAATGCATGCGACTCTATCTCCTAGTCCATGCCAGCTCTATTGCGCACCTTAGCGTCCTGAGAAAACATGTAAATCAAGTCAACACAAAGGTTGGTGCATAACACAGGTTTAAGTATTCACAATGTTCAAAACAACAGTTTGAATATCAAGTTGTAGATAACATAATCACACATGCACAGTCATGATAGCTAGTCATATAAACTATTTACATAAGTGGTCGACACCGAAGCTGACGAATTGCCATGCTATAGCATGTTTTTGCCTTGCCACTATTGTCTAGCACAACAATAGTAAAATGTGTTTGGTCAGTCAAACACCTGCGTAGATCCCATCTACCAGGTGAGGTTTGTCAAATCTAATAGATCTATTTCCAACTACCACGCTTTGCGCTACGGCAAACTAAACGGTTCGAGGTGTGTAAGGACTTTCAATTGCTATGTTGTCACATAATGTAAACAGCTAACTCATGCAAGTGATATGTATCTAAAAAGAGTTTGTTGCACATGTTTTCTCCCCCAAAACAGTTTAAAATAAGAAAGGGGCCGTGTACGCACCTTTGATTTTAGCAGAATGATCAAACACTTGTGAACTCGCGTAGAAATCCTCTACGAAGAATCTGTGGTTTAACAATAACTTAGTGTTATTCGAGATGTCGTTTTGTGCTTGAAATCACATACGTGTCAACACACGTATGTTAGAGTGTTAAGAATGTGCATACGTATGTACGCGTGCCTTTGAAATCGTTTAAATAAAATCACATTTGATTTTATTTAAATAATCGTAATTATACGCGATTTCGGATTAAAATACCATTTTTATCATTCCAATTGGTTCGGGATGAAATTCTGGTTCTAACGCAATTCGAACGAGTTAAAACGGAGTTCGTACGCGAAAGTTATGACAAAAATACTAAAATGGTTTTAATTTCTCAAAAAAATGGTGGAACCCGGAATCGAACCCGCGACCACTCCCTCACAACACACCTTGCTTACCAACTCATCTAACTCCAATTTCATTACCAGATTATAGTTTATAATTGTTTTAAACATAATTGGGCCGGTTCCCCTTTGTCTTCCTATAGCCGAAGCATTCAACCCCTAATTGACCACGAATTCGAACCCAATCAGTTCCAATACCATAGGGTTTTTGTCCTGTGGATCTAATCACATCTATAGGCTGTTTTAATTCGACCATTGATCAATATAAACACCTCAATTCAATCCCAATTAAATCCGGTTCGAACAACTCAAATTCCCAAATCCATTGAATCAAATTCTAATATAACAGACCATGAATCCATGGGCTTTTCATCCTAAGGCTAAACCGAACCCCTCAGTGTAATCTGATTTGATTTACAAACTCGATTAGATCGAAAATCCCAAAACGTTTTGGTCAAGAACCCTAAAGACTCGAAGTCTAACAATTCGTTATTGATTCATGAAATTGCCACATGTTTTTCCATCTAAGATGAATTTCGAACATGTCTGAAAGGTTTAGTTTAACTGCCATGATCGTTTGCTACCAGACCCCCAAATCGTTTCTTATGAAAAATCTTAAAACTAGAAATCATCCAATTCGGTTTTGTTTAATCGAATTAGCATCTGAATATCATAAACGAGATGTTTCTGAAACTCAATGTGTAGTTTAATTCGACTCTAACCCTTATTTGTACTGAAACCCCCAAATCCGAATGTCTTTAGAACCCTAGAATTAAACCGTGATCGATTCGTTGTTGCAACATGAAATTAAGATATGGTTTAGTATCATCGGAGGTTTCTGAAACCTTCTACACACTTTATTTTGATTCTTAAACACGATTATATCAAAACACCCAAATCGGTTTGAACTTAGAACCCTAGGATCTAAAATCTTGAAATTCGATATTGGAACACCGAATTAACATAGGGATTGTTTTAGTCAGTAGTTTTAGAGTGTGTAGGAAAGTTTACTTACAAGATTTGATGTATAATTGTTGTAGTTCACTCCAAGCCCTAGATTCGGCTCCTTCACGATCCAATTCTTCAATCCAGAGTTTGTGAGACCAAATCGTTGCTTGTATTACCCTCAGAGAATGTCGACTAGTGTTTAGGGAGATCCAATTGTGCAAATTGAAACCGAATTGTGGGTAATCTAGAGTTAAGGCCTACGGTTTCATCTTTTGAACTACTATTGCTTTAATTCGACATTATGGTCTATTATAACTGCTAATTATTGATGATAATCATCAATATGATGATTAAGGATATTTAATGATCGGTTAAAATTCGAATTTTTAAGAAATTCCGAATTTCCTTTGATTTCATACACGAATTTTGACTATCTAAAGTCAAAATCCCGTTTTTACTTGATTCCCACCTTAATCCTTATATACTAGATGCTTATAACCATAATGGAGTAATCTAAGATAGCTTAATTCAACTATAGTTGATTATGGAAAGAAATTTCAACTTCTAATAACATCCATAATTCGAATTTTGACTTCTAATAGTCAAAATTTACTTATCTAACAAATTACAAGCCAATTTCATCTATTTCAAATATGTTTGGGCTTATTTAACCAAATTAAATCCTTTTGGGCCTCATAACTATAAATGGGCCTACCTTGGGCCTCATTGGGCCTACCTTGGGCCTACTTTGTCCTTAATGGGCCTACTTGGGCCTCATTGGCCTTCCTTGGTTTCATTGGGCTTAACTTCTATTCAATTGGGCCTCATAACTACTATTGGGCCACTTTCAGTTAACAAAGTTAAGTCAAAATATCGGATTGTCACATCATCCCCTTGTTGAAGGAATTTTCGTCCCGAAAATTAGTAAGTGTTAGGAGTAGTTAGGAAACTACTTACGAGTTTAAATCGTGCGTGTTAGTGTAATTTGATCATTCTGTGTGCTTGTGTGTACTCACACACACAATCTAATGATTGTAACATCACAACTACTTGTGATCGTTCAATGTGACTGTTTGCGTGTACACTAGTTAGTTCACCTAACTGTGACTGTTTGTGTTTGATCATACTGTGCTGTGTAACCTCACACATAATGAGTGTCTGTAACTGTTTGTACTATGCAACCCCGCACATAGCAAAATGTGTGTAACTAATCATGCATGTACTACTATAACATGTAACATATGAAATATAGCACATAAAATATAATGTAGCACAAATGTTTGTAACAAAACCAATTGAATAAAAGTGTTTGTGCTTAGAGTTTGAAATTTGCAATGTTGATGTGTGAAACATCACGTCATCCCCTTGTTGAAGGAAATTTCGTCCCGAAATTTAACGTGCGCTCTCAGTGTTTGTAGTTGTTTTGAATAGATGAGGATACTTCTTCATCATTTGGTCTTCCCGTTCCCATGTGAATTCAGGATCACGTCTTGAATTCCACCGAACTTTGACTATTGGAATCTTGCTTTGTTTGAGCTGTTTGACCTCTCGATCCATGATTTCAGCTGGTTCTTCAATGAAGCGTAACTGTTCGTCTACTTGTATTTCTTCCAGTGGTACAATCAATGTCTCATCAGAAAGACATTTCTATAAGTTCGATACATGGAAAACATCATGAACTCCACTGAGTTCATCCGGTAGTTTGAGTTGATACGCAACCGGACTAATCCTTTTCAGGATCTCAAAAGGTCCTACGTACCGTGGACTAACCTTACCGCGCTTGCCGAATCGTATCACACCTTTCCAAGGTGATACCTTTAGAAGAACTCGGTCTCCTACTTGGAATTCCAATGGTTTACGACGTTTGTCTGCATAACTCTTCTGTCGATCCCGGGTCGCTGCCATACGGTTCCGGATTTGTACAATCTTCTCAGTCGTCTCGTGCACCAGTTCAGGACCTGTTATCTGACTGTCACCAATTTCAGCCCAGCAAACTGGTGAACGACATTTACGACCATACAAAGCTTCAAACGGTGCTGCCTGAATACTTGTATGATAACTATTATTGTAAGAGAATTCCACTAACGGTAAATGATTCTCCCAACTATCACCAAAGTCAATTACACAAGCTCGTAACATATCCTCGAGTGTTTGAATCGTTCGTTCACTTTGACCGTCGGTCTGTGGATGATAGGCGGTACTCATATCCAAGCGAGTCCCCAATGACTTATGAAGTGATTTCCAAAAGTTGGAAGTAAATCGGGCATCCCGATCTGATATGATAGAGATTGGCACGCCATGCCGTGCTACTACTTCCTTGATGTAAATGCGAGTCAATTTCTCCATCTTATCAGTTTCTTTGATTGCCAAGAAGTGTGCAGATTTCGTTAATCGATCGATAATTACCCATATCGTATCACAACCACTCGGTGTACGGGGTAACTTAGTAATGAAATCCATCGAAATCTGTTCCCATTTCCACATCGGTATCTCTGGTTGTTGTAGTAAACCAGATGGCTTCTGGTATTCAACTTTGACTTTCGAACAAGTCAAACATTTACTAACGTACTTAGCAATATCAGCTTTCATGTGAGGCCACCAATACAGTGCCTTCAAGTCATAATACATCTTGTCTGATCCCGGATGGACTGAATATTTGGACTTGTGTGCTTCATCCATCACGAGTTCCCTTAAACCTCCATACAAAGGTATCCAAAGTCGATTAATGAAATAACGAATTCCATCAGACTTGACATCCAACTGTGTTTCCATCCCTCGTAAAGATTCCTGTACCAAGTTTTCCCTTTTCAAGGCCTCGAGCTGAGCACTGCGTCCCTTGTCAGGTAAATCAGTATGTATTGTCATCATAAGTGCGCGAACCCGTCTTGTTCCTGTTGTGTCTTTTCTGCTCAGAGCGTCAGCTACTACATTAGCTTTTCCCGGGTGATATTTAATCGCGCATTCGTAGTCGTTCAACAACTCAACCCATCTTCTTTGTCTCATATTCAGCTCCTTCTAATCAAAGATATGTTGCAAACTCTTATGATCAGTGTAAATAGTACACTTAGTTCCATACAGATAATGCCTCCAAATTTTCAAAGCAAAAACCATTGTTCCTAACTCCAAGTCATGAGTAGTGTAATTCTTTTCGTGTGGTCGTAGTTGCCTTGAAGCATAAGCAATCACTTTATCACGTTGCATCAACACACATCCCAAACCTTGTGCAGATGCATCACAATACACCACAAAGTCTTCCGTTCCTTCCGGTAAGGACAGAATCGGTGCACTGCAGAGTTTCTGTTTCAATAACTGGAATGCAGCTTCCTGTTTATCCGTCCAGTTATATTTCGTTCCCTTGTGCGTAAGAGCTGTAAGTGGTTGAGCGATCTTTGAGAAACCCTCAATGAATCGTCGATAATAACCCGCCAAACCAAGGAATTGTCGTACCTCGGTAGGGGTCTTTGGTGTTTCCCAATTCTTAATTGCCTCAATCTTCGCTGGATCAACATGTATACCCTTTTCATTGACTATATGACCCAAGAATTGTACTTCCCGCATCCAGAAATCACATTTCGAGAACTTAGCGTACAATTGTTCCTGTTTCAGTAATTCTAGTAGCAATCGGAGATGTTCAGCGTGCTCTTCTTCGGTCTGAGAATAGATGAGAATGTCATCAATGAAAACAATGACAAACTTATCAAGATAAGGTTTACAAACACGATTCATGAGATCCATAAATACAGCTGGAGCGTTTGTCAACCCAAATGGCATGACCAAGAACTCATAATGGCCATAGCGTGTCCTGAATGCTGTCTTTGGAATATCCTCCTCCTGGACTCTTAGTTGATGATAACCAGACCTGAGATCAATCTTCGAGTAGTAACTCGAACCTTGCAACTGATCGAACAGATCATCAATCCTGGGTAACGGATACCGGTTCTTGATAGTAACCTTATTCAATTCCCGATAATCGATACACATACGGAAAGTCCCGTCCTTCTTCTTTACAAACAAAACTGGAGCTCCCCACGGTGAAAAACTAGGTCGTATGAAACCCTTATCCAACAACTCTTGCAATTGTGTGGATAACTCTTGCATTTCTGACGGTGCAAGTCGATAAGGCGCCCTAGCTATCGGTGCTGCATCTGGTGTCAGGTCGATTCGAAATTCCACTTGTCTGATAGGCGGTAATCCCGGCAAGTCTTCTGGAAATACCTCCGGAAATTCACAAACTACTGGTATATCTTCAATCTTCTTCTCAGCTACCGGCTTTTCAGTTATAAGTGCTATAACTGCCGTATGACCTTTACGCAGACATTTGTGTGCTTTCATACAAGATATGAGACGCAGTGGCGTACTGCTCTTCTCGCCTTGTACATACAATGTCTCTCCCTGCAGAAGAGGTATGCGAACAATCTTTTCATGGCATACTATTTCAGCCTGGTGTTTGGACAACCAGTCCATGCCAATGACTACATCAAAACTGCCTAAGGCAATAGGCATAAGGTCAATTTCCAATGTTTGACCCATCAAATCAAGGATACATCCCTTAAAAATATTTTCCACTACTATCAACTTACCATCAGCTAATTCCACAGTGTATGGACTATCTAAGGCAGTGGGACTAACATTTAGCAGCTTAGCAAGTGAACTAGATACAAAACTCCGATCGGCACCAGTGTCAAATAACATAGAGGCATAGTGATTATTTAAGAGGAACGTACCCGTAACAATGTTGGGATCCTCCCGTGCTTGACGCCCTCCAATCACAAACGCCCTGCCCCTAGCACCATTGTTGTTGTTATTGTTATTGTTGTTGTTGGTGCCATTACCATTACCGTTGCCATTCCCATTGCCATTGACATTATTGTCACCGCCTTTCTTGAGTTGTGGGCAATCTTTCTTAAAATGCCCCATTTTGCCACACTAAAAACAACCCTTCTGTGCGTTGTTCTGGTTATTATTCTGGTTGTTGTGGTTGTTCTGTAGCTCCCCGCGACAATCCTTAGCCGCATGTCCAATGTTGCCACACCTTTGGCACCTAGCTCTATCACACTGATTACCTGCATGATGATACCCACACCTGTTGCACTTGGGGTGTTTGCCAATATAACCCCCCGATGATGACGATTGCTGACCACTGCTTGAATTATGATAAGACTTGTTTAAGTCTTGCTTCCGGTTTTGCTGATATGATTGTTGGTTGTGACCCTTAGAGTTGTTACCTTCCCACTTTCTTTTATGGTCTCCCACCTTGGTAGCAGATGTTCGTTTAGGCAGAGTCCCCTGTAATACTGCATGATCAGTAAGCTGATGCGCTAAACGAACAGCTTGTTGAATGGTGGTGGGATTTGCAGAAGTAACTAATCCCTGAATCTGAGGCACTAGTCCTCCAATGTATCTTTCAATCCACTTGCTGGCTGGAGTAGCCACGTGTGGTAGAAGTCTGGCCAATTCATGTGACCGGGTCGTGTACTCTTCAATATTTGACCCCTCCATCTTGAGGTGCCAATATTCCTCCTCCAACTTCTGCATTTCACTGCGAGGACAATACTCCTCTTGCAGTAAAGTTTTGAAGCCGTTCCATGTCAAGGCATTAGCCTCTCCCAACCCCAAAGTCTGAACATTTGAGTTCCACCAAGTTAATGCTGGACCCTCCAATGTTCCCGTAGCAAACTTCACCTTGCTTTCGTCAGGGCAGTTGCACATTTCGAACACAGATTCTGCCTTTTCAATCCATCGAAGGAGTCCTATGGCCCCCTCCGACCCTTTGAAATTGTGTGGTTTACAGTCCAAGAACATCTTGAACGTGCATACTTGTGGGTTAACCAGCCCCACCGCTGGACCCTGTGGCCCTGTGTTGTGTGTCTGAGCATATTGTGCGATTGCCTCTGCAACTCTGTTGTTAATTAGCTCATTGAGCTCGGCAACTGTCATGTGAACGTTCCCCTCAGCCATTATCTTCCTACTTACAAGAAATGTTAGCGCGTTATCAAAATCCAATGTGACATGTGTAAGTAAACAACAAACACAACATGTAATATAAATCAACATAACTGTCGGAAATAAATAATAGCTTTTCAATAGATAGAAATTTTGATTTGAGTACAATACTTTTGAAATCAAAACATAAGTCTTCAAACTACTAATGTAGGAACACAACCCGTTCCTAATAAGTTTAAACAAAAAAAAAAAAATCAATCATCCTCAACAGTGGATTCAGGATCAGAATCAACAACTAGTGCTGGTTCTTCCCCTTCTTCCTCTTCATTCTCCTCATCCTCCTCTTCATTGTCTGAGACTACTAAATCCTCTAGGGCTTCTATTCTACCCTCCAAGATCTCGGCTCGGTTCTCTGAAGCTTCAAGACGACCAATCAAATTAATCATCTCATCCCGCATATCATGAACCAGATGGGCAAGTTCCTCTTGCCTCTCATTAGCATCCCATAGTTCCTGAGAGTGTTGTGCGATCCTATCTTCTGCCTCGTACAAATCCTCGCGCAGTTTGGCGATCTCCTCAGCGTCCGTCCTTTGCCTCTTAGGCTCAGGAGCATCCAATACTGGTGGTGGATGTGTAGAAGGTCCCTCAGCAGGGATCTGCTGAGTGCCCTCCACTGGCTCCTCCTCCGGATCCTCATCCGGGTCCTCATCTGGATCCTCCTCTGGATCCTCGTCTGGGTCCTCCTCCGGGTCCTCGTCTGGATCCTCCTCCGGATCTGAGTCATCCCTCTCATATGGTGGAGGAGATGGAATAGGTGGTGGTGGTGATGACGGTGGTGCTGGAACTATCGGTTCCTCGTCCTCAGAATCATCAATGTAAATGTAAGGTACTGATGATGATGCCATGCCTGTTACATAATACCATATGTAAGTGCAGTGCCATGGAATGTGTAAACAAGTCAATTACATAATGTCATATGTAATTTCTAAGTAATATGTGTAAACATATGTGTCTAATGTCTAACGGTCATAGTCTAAGTCTACAAATGCAAACCTAGTTCGCTATAACCAATGGCTCTGATACCAATCTGTCACACCCCCAACTTTCAACTAACGGAATCATACCGTTTGGGAACGTGACAAACCAGGATCTCAGATCATTAGACATAACGAAGACCTCTATATGAATTTCAAATCATACTTTAGTCTTAAAAACATAACATCAGAGTTTTCAAAATTTGCGGAAGCGTTATAAAACCAGTAACAGTTGTAAAATGTAAAATACAATACAAAGTTTCAAATGTTCAAATTCAAATCACTGAAATGAAATAAATGCATGCGACTCTATCTCCTAGTCCATGCCAGCTCTATTGCGCACCTTAGCGTCCTGAGAAAACATGTAAATCAAGTCAACACAAAGGTTGGTGCATAACACAGGTTTAAGTATTCACAATGTTCAAAACAACAGTTTGAATATCAAGTTGTAGATAACATAATCACACATGCACAGTCATGATAGCTAGTCATATAAACTATTTACATAAGTGGTCGACACCGAAGCTGACGAATTGCCATGCTATAGCATGTTTTTGCCTTGCCACTATTGTCTAGCACAACAATAGTAAAATGTGTTTGGTCAGTCAAACACCTGCGTAGATCCCATCTACCAGGTGAGGTTTGTCAAACCTAATAGATCTATTTCCAACTACCACGCTTTGCGCTACGGCAAACTAAACGGTTCGAGGTGTGTAAGGACTTTCAATTGCTATGTTGTCACATAATGTAAACAGCTAACTCATGCAAGTGATATGTATCTAAAAAGAGTTTGTTGCACATGTTTTCTCCCCCAAAACAGTTTAAAATAAGAAAGGGGCCGTGTACGCACCTTTGATTTTAGCAGAATGATCAAACACTTGTGAACTCGCGTAGAAATCCTCTACGAAGAATCTGTGGTTTAACAATAACTTAGTGTTATTCGAGATGTCGTTTTGTGCTTGAAATCACATACGTGTCAACACACGTATGTTAGAGTGTTAAGAATGTGCATACGTATGTACGCGTGCCTTTGAAATCGTTTAAATAAAATCACATTTGATTTTATTTAAATAATCGTAATTATACGCGATTTCGGATTAAAATACCATTTTTATCATTCCAATTGGTTCGGGATGAAATTCTGGTTCTAACGCAATTCGAACGAGTTAAAACGGAGTTCGTACGCGAAAGTTATGACAAAAATACTAAAATGGTTTTAATTTCTCAAAAAAATGGTGGAACCCGGAATCGAACCCGCGACCACTCCCTCACAACACACCTTGCTTACCAACTCATCTAACTCCAATTTCATTACCAGATTATAGTTTATAATTGTTTTAAACATAATTGGGCCGGTTCCCCTTTGTCTTCCTATAGCCGAAGCATTCAACCCCTAATTGACCACGAATTCGAACCCAATCAGTTCCAATACCATAGGGTTTTTGTCCTGTGGATCTAATCACATCTATAGGCTGTTTTAATTCGACCATTGATCAATATAAACACCTCAATTCAATCCCAATTAAATCCGGTTCGAACAACTCAAATTCCCAAATCCATTGAATCAAATTCTAATATAACAGACCATGAATCCATGGGCTTTTCATCCTAAGGCTAAACCGAACCCCTCAGTGTAATCTGATTTGATTTACAAACTCGATTAGATCGAAAATCCCAAAACGTTTTGGTCAAGAACCCTAAAGACTCGAAGTCTAACAATTCGTTATTGATTCATGAAATTGCCACATGTTTTTCCATCTAAGATGAATTTCGAACATGTCTGAAAGGTTTAGTTTAACTGCCATGATCGTTTGCTACCAGACCCCCAAATCGTTTCTTATGAAAAATCTTAAAACTAGAAATCATCCAATTCGGTTTTGTTTAATCGAATTAGCATCTGAATATCATAAACGAGATGTTTCTGAAACTCAATGTGTAGTTTAATTCGACTCTAACCCTTATTTGTACTGAAACCCCCAAATCCGAATGTCTTTAGAACCCTAGAATTAAACCGTGATCGATTCGTTGTTGCAACATGAAATTAAGATATGGTTTAGTATCATCGGAGGTTTCTGAAACCTTCTACACACTTTATTTTGATTCTTAAACACGATTATATCAAAACACCCAAATCGGTTTGAACTTAGAACCCTAGGATCTAAAATCTTGAAATTCGATATTGGAACACCGAATTAACATAGGGATTGTTTTAGTCAGTAGTTTTAGAGTGTGTAGGAAAGTTTACTTACAAGATTTGATGTATAATTGTTGTAGTTCACTCCAAGCCCTAGATTCGGCTCCTTCACGATCCAATTCTTCAATCCAGAGTTTGTGAGACCAAATCGTTGCTTGTATTACCCTCAGAGAATGTCGACTAGTGTTTAGGGAGATCCAATTGTGCAAATTGAAACCGAATTGTGGGTAATCTAGAGTTAAGGCCTACGGTTTCATCTTTTGAACTACTATTGCTTTAATTCGACATTATGGTCTATTATAACTGCTAATTATTGATGATAATCATCAATATGATGATTAAGGATATTAATGATCGGTTAAAATTCGAATTTTTAAGAAATTCCGAATTTCCTTTGATTTCATACACGAATTTTGACTATCTAAAGTCAAAATCCCGTTTTTACTTGATTCCCACCTTAATCCTTATATACTAGATGCTTATAACCATAATGGAGTAATCTAAGATAGCTTAATTCAACTATAGTTGATTATGGAAAGAAATTTCAACTTCTAATAACATCCATAATTCGAATTTTGACTTCTAATAGTCAAAATTTACTTATCTAACAAATTACAAGCCAATTTCATCTATTTCAAATATGTTTGGGCTTATTTAACCAAATTAAATCCTTTTGGGCCTCATAACTATAAATGGGCCTACCTTGGGCCTCATTGGGCCTACCTTGGGCCTACTTTGTCCTTAATGGGCCTACTTGGGCCTCATTGGCCTTCCTTGGTTTCATTGGGCTTAACTTCTATTCAATTGGGCCTCATAACTACTATTGGGCCACTTTCAGTTAACAAAGTTAAGTCAAAATATCGGATTGTCACATCATCCCCTTGTTGAAGGAATTTTCGTCCCGAAAATTAGTAAGTGTTAGGAGTAGTTAGGAAACTACTTACGAGTTTAAATCGTGCGTGTTAGTGTAATTTGATCATTCTGTGTGCTTGTGTGTACTCACACACACAATCTAATGATTGTAACATCACAACTACTTGTGATCGTTCAATGTGACTGTTTGCGTGTACACTAGTTAGTTCACCTAACTGTGACTGTTTGTGTTTGATCATACTGTGCTGTGTAACCTCACACATAATGAGTGTCTGTAACTGTTTGTACTATGCAACCCCGCACATAGCAAAATGTGTGTAACTAATCATGCATGTACTACTATAACATGTAACATATGAAATATAGCACATAAAATATAATGTAGCACAAATGTTTGTAACAAAACCAATTGAATAAAAGTGTTTGTGCTTAGAGTTTGAAATTTGCAATGTTGATGTGTGAAACATCACGTCATCCCCTTGTTGAAGGAAATTTCGTCCCGAAATTTAACGTGCGCTCTCAGTGTTTGTAGTTGTTTTGAATAGATGAGGATACTTCTTCATCATTTGGTCTTCCCGTTCCCATGTGAATTCAGGATCACGTCTTGAATTCCACCGAACTTTGACTATTGGAATCTTGCTTTGTTTGAGCTGTTTGACCTCTCGATCCATGATTTCAGCTGGTTCTTCAATGAAGCGTAACTGTTCGTCTACTTGTATTTCTTCCAGTGGTACAATCAATGTCTCATCAGAAAGACATTTCTTTAAGTTCGATACATGGAAAACATCATGAACTCCACTGAGTTCATCCGGTAGTTTGAGTTGATACGCAACCGGACTAATCCTTTTCAGGATCTCAAAAGGTCCTACGTACCGTGGACTAACCTTACCGCGCTTGCCGAATCGTATCACACCTTTCCAAGGTGATACCTTTAGAAGAACTCGGTCTCCTACTTGGAATTCCAATGGTTTACGACGTTTGTCTGCATAACTCTTCTGTCGATCCCGGGCCGCTGCCATACGGTTCCGGATTTGTACAATCTTCTCAGTCGTCTCGTGCACCAGTTCAGGACCTGTTATCTGACTGTCACCAATTTCAGCCCAGCAAACTGGTGAACGACATTTACGACCATACAAAGCTTCAAACGGTGCTGCCTGAATACTTGTATGATAACTATTATTGTAAGAGAATTCCACTAACGGTAAATGATTCTCCCAACTATCACCAAAGTCAATTACACAAGCTCGTAACATATCCTCGAGTGTTTGAATCGTTCGTTCACTTTGACCGTCGGTCTGTGGATGATAGGCGGTACTCATATCCAAGCGAGTCCCCAATGACTTATGAAGTGATTTCCAAAAGTTGGAAGTAAATCGGGCATCCCGATCTGATATGATAGAGATTGGCACGCCATGCCGTGCTACTACTTCCTTGATGTAAATGCGAGTCAATTTCTCCATCTTATCAGTTTCTTTGATTGCCAAGAAGTGTGCAGATTTCGTTAATCGATCGACAATTACCCATATCGTATCACAACCACTCGGTGTACGGGGTAACTTAGTAATGAAATCCATCGAAATCTGTTCCCATTTCCACATCGGTATCTCTGGTTGTTGTAGTAAACCAGATGGCTTCTGGTATTCAACTTTGACTTTCGAACAAGTCAAACATTTACTAACGTACTTAGCAATATCAGCTTTCATGTGAGGCCACCAATACAGTGCCTTCAAGTCATAATACATCTTGTCTGATCCCGGATGGACTGAATATTTGGACTTGTGTGCTTCATCCATCACGAGTTCCCTTAAACCTCCATACAAAGGTATCCAAAGTCGATTAATGAAATAACGAATTCCATCAGACTTGACATCCAACTGTGTTTCCATCCCTCGTAAAGATTCCTGTACCAAGTTTTCCGTTTTCAAGGCCTCGAGCTGAGCACTGCGTCCCTTGTCAGGTAAATCAGTATGTATTGTCATCATAAGTGCGCGAACCCGTCTTGTTCCTGTTGTGTCTTTTCTGCTCAGAGCGTCAGCTACTACATTAGCTTTTCCCGGGTGATATTTAATCGCGCATTCGTAGTCGTTCAACAACTCAACCCATCTTCTTTGTCTCATATTCAGCTCCTTCTAATCAAAGATATGTTGCAAACTCTTATGATCAGTGTAAATAGTACACTTAGTTCCATACAGATAATGCCTCCAAATTTTCAAAGCAAAAACCATTGTTCCTAACTCCAAGTCATGAGTAGTGTAATTCTTTTCGTGTGGTCGTAGTTGCCTTGAAGCATAAGCAATCACTTTATCACGTTGCATCAACACACATCCCAAACCTTGTGCAGATGCATCACAATACACCACAAAGTCTTCCGTTCCTTCCGGTAAGGACAGAATCGGTGCACTGCAGAGTTTCTGTTTCAATAACTGGAATGCAGCTTCCTGTTTATCCGTCCAGTTATATTTCGTTCCCTTGTGCGTAAGAGCTGTAAGTGGTTGAGCGATCTTTGAGAAACCCTCAATGAATCGTCGATAATAACCCGCCAAACCAAGGAATTGTCGTACCTCGGTAGGGGTCTTTGGTGTTTCCCAATTCTTAATTGCCTCAATCTTCGCTGGATCAACATGTATACCCTTTTCATTGACTATATGACCCAAGAATTGTACTTCCCGCATCCAGAAATCACATTTCGAGAACTTAGCGTACAATTGTTCCTGTTTCAGTAATTCTAGTAGCAATCGGAGATGTTCAGCGTGCTCTTCTTCGGTCTGAGAATAGATGAGAATGTCATCAATGAAAACAATGACAAACTTATCAAGATAAGGTTTACAAACACGATTCATGAGATCCATAAATACAGCTGGAGCGTTTGTCAACCCAAATGGCATGACCAAGAACTCATAATGGCCATAGCGTGTCCTGAATGCTGTCTTTGGAATATCCTCCTCCTGGACTCTTAGTTGATGATAACCAGACCTGAGATCAATCTTCGAGTAGTAACTCGAACCTTGCAACTGATCGAACAGATCATCAATCCTGGGTAACGGATACCGGTTCTTGATAGTAACCTTATTCAATTCCCGATAATCGATACACATACGGAAAGTCCCGTCCTTCTTCTTTACAAACAAAACTGGAGCTCCCCACGGTGAAAAACTAGGTCGTATGAAACCCTTATCCAACAACTCTTGCAATTGTGTGGATAACTCTTGCATTTCTGACGGTGCAAGTCGATAAGGCGCCCTAGCTATCGGTGCTGCATCTGGTGTCAGGTCGATTCGAAATTCCACTTGTCTGATAGGCGGTAATCCCGGCAAGTCTTCTGGAAATACCTCCGGAAATTCACAAACTACTGGTATATCTTCAATCTTCTTCTCAGCTACCGGCTTTTCAGTTATAAGTGCTATAACTGCCGTATGACCTTTACGCAGACATTTGTGTGCTTTCATACAAGATATGAGACGCAGTGGCGTACTGCTCTTCTCGCCTTGTACATACAATGTCTCTCCCTGCGGAAGAGGTATGCGAACAATCTTTTCATGGCATACTATTTCAGCCTGGTGTTTGGACAACCAGTCCATGCCAATGACTACATCAAAACTGCCTAAGGCAATAGGCATAAGGTCAATTTCCAATGTTTGACCCATCAAATCAAGGATACATCCCTTAAAAATATTTTCCACTACTATCAACTTACCATCAGCTAATTCCACAGTGTATGGACTATCTAAGGCAGTGGGACTAACATTTAGCAGCTTAGCAAGTGAACTAGATACAAAACTCCGATCGGCACCAGTGTCAAATAACATAGAGGCATAGTGATTATTTAAGAGGAACGTACCCGTAACAATGTTGGGATCCTCCCGTGCTTGACGCCCTCCAATCACAAACGCCCTGCCCCTAGCACCATTGTTGTTGTTATTGTTATTGTTGTTGTTGGTGCCATTACCATTACCGTTGCCATTCCCATTGCCATTGACATTATTGTCCCCGCCTTTCTTGAGTTGCGGGCAATCTTTCTTAAAATGCCCCATTTTGCCACACTAAAAACAACCCTTCTGTGCGTTGTTCTGGTTATTATTCTGGTTGTTGTGGTTGTTCTGTAGCTCCCCGCGACAATCCTTAGCCGCATGTCCAATCTTGCCACACCTTTGGCACCTAGCTCTATCACACTGATTACCTGCATGATGATACCCACACCTGTTGCACTTGGGATGTTTGCCAATATAACCCCCCGATGATGACGATTGCTGACCACTGCTTGAATTATGATAAGACTTGTTTAAGTCTTGCTTCCGGTTTTGCTGATATGATTGTTGGTTGTGACCCTTAGAGTTGTTACCTTCCCACTTTCTTTTATGGTCTCCCACCTTGGTAGCAGATGTTCGTTTAGGCAGAGTCCCCTGTAATACTGCATGATCAGTAAGCTGATGCGCTAAACGAACAGCTTGTTGAATGGTGGTGGGATTTGCAGAAGTAACTAATCCCTGAATCTGAGGCACTAGTCCTCCAATGTATCTTTCAATCCACTTGCTGGCTGGAGTAGCCACGTGTGGTAGAAGTCTGGCCAATTCATGTGACCGGGTCGTGTACTCTTCAATATTTGACCCCTCCATCTTGAGGTGCCAATATTCCTCCTCCAACTTCTGCATTTCACTGCGAGGACAATACTCCTCTTGCAGTAAAGTTTTGAAGCCGTTCCATGTCAAGGCATTAGCCTCTCCCAACCCCAAAGTCTGAACATTTGAGTTCCACCAAGTTAATGCTGGACCCTCCAATGTTCCCGTAGCAAACTTCACCTTGCTTTCGTCAGGGCAGTTGCACATTTCGAACACAGATTCTGCCTTTTCAATCCATCGAAGGAGTCCTATGGCCCCCTCCGACCCTTTGAAATTGTGTGGTTTACAGTCCAAGAACATCTTGAACGTGCATACTTGTGGGTTAACCAGCCCCACCGCTGGACCCTGTGGCCCTGTGTTGTGTGTCTGAGCATATTGTGCGATTGCCTCTGCAACTCTGTTGTTAATTAGCTCATTGAGCTCGGCAACTGTCATGTGAACGTTCCCCTCAGCCATTATCTTCCTACTTACAAGAAATGTTAGCGCGTTATCAAAATCCAATGTGACATGTGTAAGTAAACAACAAACACAACATGTAATATAAATCAACATAACTGTCGGAAATAAATAATAGCTTTTCAATAGATAGAAATTTTGATTTGAGTACAATACTTTTGAAATCAAAACATAAGTCTTCAAACTACTAATGTAGGAACACAACCCGTTCCTAATAAGTTTAAACAAAACAAGAAAAAAAAATCAATCATCCTCAACAGTGGATTCAGGATCAGAATCAACAACTAGTGCTGGTTCTTCCCCTTCTTCCTCTTCATTCTCCTCATCCTCCTCTTCATTGTCTGAGACTACTAAATCCTCTAGGGCTTCTATTCTACCCTCCAAGATCTCGGCTCGGTTCTCTGAAGCTTCAAGACGACCAATCAAATTAATCATCTCATCCCGCATATCATGAACCAGATGGGCAAGTTCCTCTTGCCTCTCATTAGCATCCCATAGTTCCTGAGAGTGTTGTGCGATCCTATCTTCTGCCTCGTACAAATCCTCGCGCAGTTTGGCGATCTCCTCAGCGTCCGTCCTTTGCCTCTTAGGCTCAGGAGCATCCAATACTGGTGGTGGATGTGTAGAAGGTCCCTCAGCAGGGATCTGTTGAGTGCCCTCCACTGGCTCCTCCTCCGGATCCTCATCCGGGTCCTCATCTGGATCCTCCTCTGGATCCTCGTCTGGGTCCTCCTCCGGGTCCTCGTCTGGATCCTCCTCCGGATCTGAGTCATCCCTCTCATATGGTGGAGGAGATGGAATAGGTGGTGGTGGTGATGACGGTGGTGCTGGAACTATCGGTTCCTCGTCCTCAGAATCATCAATGTAAATGTAAGGTACTGATGATGATGCCATGCCTGTTACATAATACCATATGTAAGTGCAGTGCCATGGAATGTGTAAACAAGTCAATTACATAATGTCATATGTAATTTCTAAGTAATATGTGTAAACATATGTGTCTAATGTCTAACGGTCATAGTCTAAGTCTACAAATGCAAACCTAGTTCGCTATAACCAATGGCTCTGATACCAATCTGTCACACCCCCAACTTTCAACTAACGGAATCATACCGTTTGGGAACGTGACAAACCAGGATCTCAGATCATTAGACATAACGAAGACCTCTATATGAATTTCAAATCATACTTTAGTCTTAAAAACATAACATCATTGTTTTCAAAATTTGCGGAAGCGTTATAAAACCAGTAACAGTTGTAAAATGTAAAATACAATACAAAGTTTCAAATGTTCAAATTCAAATCACTGAAATGAAATAAATGCATGCGACTCTATCTCCTAGTCCATGCCAGCTCTATTGCGCACCTTAGCGTCCTGAGAAAACATGTAAATCAAGTCAACACAAAGGTTGGTGCATAACACAGGTTTAAGTATTCACAATGTTCAAAACAACAGTTTGAATATCAAGTTGTAGATAACATAATCACACATGCACAGTCATGATAGCTAGTCATATAAACTATTTACATAAGTGGTCGACACCGAAGCTGACGAATTGCCATGCTATAGCATGTTTTTGCCTTGCCACTATTGTCTAGCACAATAATAGTAAAATGTGTTTGGTCAGTCAAACACCTGCGTAGATCCCATCTACCAGGTGAGGTTTGTCAAACCTAATAGATCTATTTCCAACTACCACGCTTTGCGCTACGGCAAACTAAACGGTTCGAGGTGTGTAAGGACTTTCAATTGCTATGTTGTCACATAATGTAAACAGCTAACTCATGCAAGTGATATGTATCTAAAAAGAGTTTGTTGCACATGTTTTCTCCCCCAAAACAGTTTAAAATAAGAAAGGGGCCGTGTACGCACCTTTGATTTTAGCAGAATGATCAAACACTTGTGAACTCGCGTAGAAATCCTCTACGAAGAATCTGTGGTTTAACAATAACTTAGTGTTATTCGAGATGTCGTTTTATGCTTGAAATCACATACGTGTCAACACACGTATGTTAGAGTGTTAAGAATGTGCATACGTATGTACGCGTGCCTTTGAAATCGTTTAAATAAAATCACATTTGATTTTATTTAAATAATCGTAATTATACGCGATTTCGGATTAAAATACCATTTTTATCATTCCAATTGGTTCGGGATGAAATTCTGGTTCTAACGCAATTCGAACGAGTTAAAACGGAGTTCGTACGCGAAAGTTATGACAAAAATACTAAAATGGTTTTAATTTCTCAAAAAAATGGTGGAACCCGGAATCGAACCCGCGACCACTCCCTCACAACACACCTTGCTTACCAACTCATCTAACTCCAATTTCATTACCAGATTATAGTTTATAATTGTTTTAAACATAATTGGGCCGGTTCCCCTTTGTCTTCCTATAGCCGAAGCATTCAACCCCTAATTGACCACGAATTCGAACCCAATCAGTTCCAATACCATAGGGTTTTTGTCCTGTGGATCTAATCACATCTATAGGCTGTTTTAATTCGACCATTGATCAATATAAACACCTCAATTCAATCCCAATTAAATCCGGTTCGAACAACTCAAATTCCCAAATCCATTGAATCAAATTCTAATATAACAGACCACGAATCCATGGGCTTTTCATCCTAAGGCTAAACCGAGTCAAATGGAGGCCCAAGTAGGCCCATGATAATTATTGTAATCTTCCCAAAATTCAAGAATAGCTATAGACATAGCCCAACTGGGCCCGAATCAAATTGCTAGAGAGTTTTCAAGAATCTTAAAGGACATATAGCTGACATCATAGAATATTTCAAAGGATGACAGGATGATAGTGATGGCTGAAAGGAATACGTATCAAATATACGTAAATAACCTCCTTTCTGTGCATATGTTCATGTCAATCCCAGTTTAATTTATTAATTTCATTTTAGATTCCATGTTTTGATATGTGATCCCATTTTTTATGATTTGATCACATTCCTCAAGTATGTTGTTCGTTCTTGTTTCAAGATTGCACGACGCTTGATTATGCTCATTGTGTTTCTCATGTTCTTATGAGTGTTAATGATATTAGGAGTAATAGTTGTTTGTTTACCTTGAACTTCCCCAGAACTCCCATGTACTACAATTTACAATTACGCCGGCCGGTCGCAGCTGGAAATTGTACTGCATGTTTGTTCTAGCTCTGCTCAAGTTAGATTTCACTTGTTATTACCATGGTTTTCATTGTGACGTTGTTTCAATGTTTTGAGTTCTGTTCACAAGTTCTATGTTTGACTGGGATAAGTTCCCTATCCCTTCTTGTTCTAATATGTTCATGATATGTGATCCTAACAGGATCCATGAGTTTTGATAGTTCTAATAGTTGATCAACCATTGATTTTGTCTCAAAGTTTACAGTTTAGCTCGATAGTTTGATAGAACCACGATGTCATGCATCGAGGTTCACTGATAGTTTCATGATCTCATTATGATTTATGATCTATGATCAACAGTTTGAGTTTTCTGATAGAACTATGAAATAGTTTCTAGTAGCATGAAGTTCAAAGAGTTACATGGTGCACGTACATTCTTATGTAACAGACCCAACACGTATTCGTTTATCGCTCGAATACATTGTAGAATATGTTCACAGCCGAACATATTCCAAGTGGGTACAAGATGTAACATTGGTGTTTGATGACAATCAAGATTTCATGAGACCATTCTTTCAACAGCTCACTCTTATGATTCTGATGCACCAACAAGTAGGACAGGAGAATGTGCATTTTGAGCATAGGGATTAAGATTAAAATGTTGGCTTTTGATTTAGGCACTTGAGTTGCAGGCATAACAGGTTCTATCCTTGGTATTAGTTGGCATAGTGTATTTGTTCTAGATGGGTTTCGAGCTAACCGGCAAGTTGTCGTTGGATGATCTAACTGTTCACATCGAGCGCATAACTGACATATGCCTCTAATGGAAATGATGGTAGTTGCATGTGTCTCCTAAAGGTTGAGATTACATATATAGGTTTCTCACATAGGTATGAGTTTAAGAACTTAGTTGAATCGTATGTCAAAGATATACTCAACAAGGTTCTTAGCTTTCTTTTGTTTCCTTCATAGAGGTTTTGATTTCACCTTTTGATCTGTTGTACCCAAATTGTTGTCCTTTTGTGGGAAGTAGTTTGCTTTCACATGTTTGTTGGTTCCGATGTGCTAGAGTGAGTAGCTAACTTGAGAGTAGTAGGTTGCCTCCTAATTTTGCTTTACTGTACTTATCAATGTTTGTGATGAAGTGAAATAACCGTTGGGACTAGTATACTCAATTCGTGAAATCGAGTAGGGTAAGTTTTATTGTCCCATTCAATATAGACTAGTATCTAGAGTTTATTTTCAAGTTTCCTGATCCCATGCTTAAAATAGTAGTGATCGATTAATAGAACTCTAAAGTCTTCCAATGACATACTTGGGATAACTTCTCATTCTATAGTTAGGTTTTTCGTCATCCCATTAGATCAATGTTCCTTGTTGAAAGAGTATTTACAGCCGTTTAGGCATTCTGGTCTATAGAGCAATTAAGGTATCCAAAGGTGTATCCAACAGACTCACTCCATTGTATGATTCCTAACGTACCTTATATCCCCGTAGAAGATTGGGTTTGGCATCCGAAATCAGTTTGAAAAGAACGAAGTCAAATTTTCAACAGAGTGATGATGATTATGATTGAAGTACTACTTAAACACCAAAGAGTACAATAGAATCAAATGACAATTTGGCTAATACAACAGTCGTTTGTCGTGCAATGATAATAGCCAAACGAATGATTTCATGATTGTTGCTAGTCATTCTAAGAACGGAAAGCAAAATATTTAGTAAACCAGAAAGTTCCAAGAATCAAGGGAGATAGAGTTTAGACACGATGTCTAAACATATAAGAGATTCTTAGGTTGTAGTCTAGGTAATCCATTAAAGGGTTATCCTAAATCTCTACAACCATGGTTCTGATACCAACCTGTCACACCCGCGTGCGGAATCCACGGCGCGTGACGTAATGATTGCATAGCCATAGTTAAAGATTCCCCCTTGATTTCTGGTTTACATAGATACTTGATCCACCGTTCTTGAGCTGGTGGGTGATTTGTAACCTGGAACATGTAGCATAAAAAAAATCAACTACAAATAGTTGAGTGAGAATCATAGGTTTTGTTGGTGTAAAATGATTGTTCAAACATTGATTTTCATGATATAGTATTCACAAGTGATCAAGTAGATACTTTGATATTGAATCTACCTGGGCATGCAAACATCAAACCTAATGATAAATGCTAGCGTTTAGCTACCCGCCAAACGTCGTGATGCTAACGTCTTGCTACCCACCAAACGCCGTGATAATGCTAACGTCTGGCTACCCGCCAGAACGCCGTAATGATACTTGTGTTCCCGCATATGATCATACAAGTACTACCAAGGGCTTGATAACAAGTTAATGATGTTCACATAAGAATGTGCCCAACTTAGCCTCCACATAACCAAAGTTCCCAAGTGATACGCTTGTTTTTAATACATTGATAAAATACTTATTTGATGATTGTTTACCATGATTTTCCTTATGAAACCAATACATGATTTCACAGGAATTGATAATTGTTTATCATCATCCAGATGATACTAATATATGATTTCACAATGATTGATAAATATGTTTTATAAAAAAAATATCTACATGTTCCACCCCGAGTTTTAATAAACATTTAAAGAAAGAGAGGAGGGGCTATGATCTCACTGTTATATGCGGATGATGATGATCTTGATATTCAGCTGATAAGAAATCCTATATGGTTCCTATAACAATTTATGACTAACTAAGTTAATCACGACATTTTCGGATTAATCAAATAGATGTTGGTTGTTGATTATTCACTCAATTCCTAGATGAATTTCTGGCTTAGGAATAGTCAATCCTTGTTATTGATCATTTAGCCATCATGAAACATGAGAATGTGATATTAAAATAGGTTTAATAACCATGCTCAATGTACTAGTCTGACTGTTATCATAAACATCAGATTGTTATCTCAGTGATTATCATTTGGCTTGTCATTAGTTTGAAACACTTGGATTTAATCTAGCATTTCAAGAAATGATCAAGACAATCACAATCATGGTTACAATCAAATGATTTAAACCATTATAACCATTATTATGGTTTCATGAAAACCAGACATTACAACGGCTCAAAACAAAGATTTACCCGTTAACAGTTCGAGTTCTTCGTTTATAATCATTCCTAGCCATCATCTAGGCAATAATCAACAACCCTAACTATACCCTTATGTTCAAAAACAAGATCTGATCAATCAAAATCAAGCTAGAAGGTTAAAACGAACCGTTACCTAACCAGATGGAGTTTCAACTGCAGAACAACGATCAGGACTTGAAAACACGATCCTTGGTGAGTTTGGTGGGTTTATAGACCTTTGAAATGGAGTTAGGATGATGAAAATAAGGATTTCTTCGTCTGGAAGTCGTATAAGGTCGAAATAAATGAAAAAATCACGTTCTAAAAGAAATCTGATGTTCTTATCGAATTAGCAGCCTCTGCAGCCTCCGGGCGCATCGCCCCAGATCGGCGTGTGGCCCGGGCGTACCTTCCCACGTCTGATTCGTCAAATTTTTGATTTTTCTTCTTATCGCGATTCCGGGAGCATACGAACTCCGTTTTGCGCACGGTTTTCGCCTACGTTCACTATTTTTCGAGCTCTTTCCAATGGTTATAATTTCGAGACCTGAATATTTTAGAATATTTAATCTCATATTTACGTTATATTTGACTCGGTGTATCTTGAAATCGGAGCCTCGTTTTGCGATTTCGCTTACACTCATTCTCTTCATTTCCAAGTTATGATTCTAATCATTTGGTCATTTATTTGAATAAGCATTAGGTGGTGGATGTTTCTTTGCGATCTAGTAACACCAGATTCCTGAGTAACTACAAGTCATGAACTGATATGATATGATATGATATGGTCCTTCTGACACATATGTAATAATGAATGTGGATTTCAAACACGACCCAAATGTGCTCACGTCATTGATGACGTAATTCTCGAATGAAATTGTTACATAAGGAGGGGAGACTTGTAACACCACAAATTTTCTATACAAGTTATTTGAACTTACGAATAGGTAACAAATAATTAACTTGTAGGAAAGAGATGAAAAATAAACTGAATAAAAGATCACTAATCGAGTACTTGAAAGTGCCCGAAGTTCACGAAGCCAAAGTACACGAACTTAGCTTCGTAAACTCTATTTCGTGAACCCTACTTCGTGAACCTGGCGTGTATATATATATATATGAGTGTCTTGCGAAGCATGCTCACCTTTGGCTGGAAGCACTCTCTCCCAAGTATTCGGAGTTGTTGTTCGAGAACTTCAAATGTTGGATGTAACTCGCTCAAAAGAAGGCAGGAACGCACGAGAAGCTACAGAAAAGATCATCAAACATCAGGTAAGGGTTTCATTCATATAAGTTACGATTTTTAGACAAAAAGGAAAATATGCATAAAGTTCATGCCTTTATGCAGTAAGTTCATTCCTTTTTAGTTTCAATGCGTTGGTAAGGCCAAAATACACCTAGATCTAGTCCCACGAGTCTTAGATAGTTTTCTAAGATGTTTTATTAAGAAAAAGGTAGTATTCAAAATGTACACGACGAGAGCTATCAAGTTCACGAAAACAGAGGAATGCGAAGTTGGTTTCGTGAACTCCAGGGATTTCGTGTACTTTGATATTTCGTGAACTTTGGAAATTTCGTGTACCGTGAGAGTTCGTGAACTTCATGTTTCGAATACTATGTAATTTCGAGAACTTTAGGGTTTTCGGATACTGGAGGCTAGTTAAAGGAAATATGAGGACTTAGAATAAATTCTAAGTCTAGGAATGAAATGTAATGAGATTATGTGATGATGTAGGTTCTTGAGTCCTAGCCAAGGCGATTCGGTTTAGGAAGATAAGAGCCATTCCATTTTCAGGTGAGTTCTAGATGCCCTCTTTTATACATACAACAACAACCACAACCACAACCTTACCCAGTATATTCTCACTTTTCAGTAGGGTCTGGGGGGAAGGATAGACACAAACCTTACCCCTATCCCAATTGGGATAGAGAGGCTGCTCCGAAAGAGTCCCCGGCTCAAAGTTATCGTTTGAAGTTGATCATCCTAATGATTTTAACGTTATTTATACAAAATAACTACAATAACGTTAAAATTAGTGCACTTTTACTTTTGCCCTTAAGGGCCCACACATATATACATTATATGCGTGCACCGCAAATGGGCGTCCCTCTTTTATACATGTTCTGTGTAAATATGTTTTGGGTTGACATACATGCTACTATGTTGCTATATGATGATGTAAGGTGTATGATAATGTACTATGATGATGTGCATGAATGATAAATGCATGATGATGTGTTTGATAATGATTACTATTATGATAGTTAAATGGCGATGAAGTCCTAAGAGGTTAGGATAATGTTATAATGATAAGATGCTAGCATGGCATGATTATGATGATATGATGTCATGATGATAAGAGGCTAGCATGACATGTTTATGATGATAAGATGTTATGATGTTAAAATGATAAGATGCTAGCATGACATGTTTATGATGATGAGATGTTATGATGATATGATAATAAGATGCTAGCATGACATGTTTATGATGATAAGATGTTATGATGATAAGATGCTAGTATGACATGTTTAGATGCAAAGATGTTATGATGTGATGACGATAAGATGCTAGCATAACATGTTATTGTAACGACCCATTTTGGGAAATATTATAAAATGATTATAATTGGTGACACATTTAAAATGAGGTGTATGTGTTGGGTGTTTTATAAAATCGAATTATCTTAAATATTATTTGGTGGGTGTTATAATAATATTCGTTAATTATAACGAAATGATGGGTGTTAGCTAACTTAACTTAAGTTAGAGTTAACTAGTAGTGGAGGGACCAAAATTGTAAATAGCTGAAATTTTAATTAAATGAGGGTTATAAGTGGGGATTTGGTCAAAATCAATCAATGGCTGACTTGGGGGAGGGGGTCGACGGGCAGAGAGAAAGGAGTAAAGGAGAAAGCTCAAAATTTTAGAAATTGATGCTTGATTTGTGCTTTGATTTTGAATGCAAGTATAAACTTGAGTACTCCTTGTTTCAAACTACATCTAGGTATGTAATTTTTGGGTTTTTGTTGAGATTTGCGTGGGTCTTCCATGGGGTGTGGGTTTGATGGGTCAAATCTGAAATTGAAGGTTTAGATGGTGTTATATGTTGTAAATCATCATGTATAGTAGATCATCTAAGAACAACCTTTTGGTCATTTTATGGAGTTTGGAAAGTTGGATGAAATTGGTGTTTTTATGGTTCATGAAGAAGATGAACTAGGAAGTTTAAAATGGGTGTTGGATAGTGGCTTAGATGATAACATGATGATTTCTAACTTTTGAAGTTGTATAACATTGGAGAATTGAGGTTATTATTAACTTTGGAGGATTAGAAACATAAATGGGGGATTGATGGGGATGGATGTAGCTGAAAATGTGTAAGGGAAATCCTTGCACACAAGTTGTTTGATTAAATGTCAACAATTTGATTTGTATGTATAAATGTGTTTAAAGGTATGGGTGATGAGAGTTAGTTCTTGTGATCATAAAATGTGGAGTTTTTATGATTAACGGGTTAATTGAATGTAACCTAAGTGTAATTGGTGATAATGGGTCAATTGGATATAATTTGACTAGTTATAGTCAAACTTTATATTAACCTATTAGTTGTGATAATAGGAAGTGATAGTGGAGGTGTTAGTGGAACCAAAAGACCCGGAAAAGAAATTGAGGTGGTGGATAACTTGCCAGGACAAGGTAAGTCACCCACCTATTATACTTCATATGGTTAATTTGTTTTATGCATATGTTTGTAAATGAGCATGTAATGTATGTGGAATATACATTGGATGTAGAAATTTGATGAATTTGGTGTTTGTATGATTTGGTGTGATAATAACATGCAATAGGTGTATATTTGCTTAGTTATTGTAAAGTCTTATGTTTATAAGTGGTGTGGGGAAATAAGAACAATTCATAAGGTGTGTGAACTTCTTATTTGAAGTTTGACTGAAAATGGTCAAACAGTTCACATGAGGTGTAAATATGAATGAGTTGAATCACAAGTGGTGTGATCTTCCCTGGGTGAATTTATGGAGTTTAGGTAAATCACAACTAGTGTGATTACCTACCTTGAGAATCCTTGGTGAAAAAGGAAGTCTCAAGGGAATGGTGAATAATTTGACTTTATTTGGTGATTTTTATGTTCTAACACTTTAATTTTGTTGTAAGGTGTTAATGAATATGAATTTCATGTGTTAAAATTGTTGTTTTATTGTGACAAATGGAAATCCTTTGGTGTAAAAGAAGTTCCATTTGGTTTGGGTGAAAAATGGTGATGTTAATGGGTGTAGGAAAACGACCCATTTAACAAATAATTTGGTGTTAAGGTAATGATATCATCAACTTATGTTTTGTAAAGACCAATAAAGGCTGATGCTCACCAAACTTAAATTTTGTCTAAGTATAAGAAACTACACAGACAAACAGCCTTCGGAAGGAAGGAGCTACTCTTCGGAAACAGTATTGCTTCCAAAGGGTAACTAACTCCTACTGAAGGTTGTACAAGACAAACACTTCGGAAGATTGATACTTAGAAGATAAAGCTTCATAACTTCCGAAGACATAAAGGTTCTGAAGAATTAAAGACTTCCGAAGACTGACAGCTTCCGAAGACTCTCCTTTGCACCAAAGATAAAGACAAGGACTTCCGAGGTTTATCCTCTGACAAAGACTGTAGCTGATTACTTTCTCAGTACAAAAGAGACTGACACAAGACATGCTGGTCTGATTAAATACAAAAAGAACATACCGATAGTCAGACATCACCTTACCTCTCTTACCTAGCATTAAATGCAAAAGATCATCTGAAGCCTTGAAGATCAACAACATTAAATGTGTTTTGTATTTAGCTCGTCTTTGGTTAAGTCAATGTCTATATTTGTAATAATTGTAATTGAGTGTCTTAGCCTGTTAAGACACTCTACATACTAGAATAAGCTTTACTTTATGTACTTGTCTAGTATACCCAACTTGTATTCCTACGTGTATACGGTTGTAGCCTTGGCTATATAACCTCTCATGGTAAAGTCTGTAAGTGTGCTTGTCGGTTTACACTTGTAATACTTTGAGAGAAATATATCTTTGAGCTTGAATTTACTTGTGTGTTCTTAACTGTTATTCAAAGATTATTTGTTTATTATTGAGTGTTTGTTAGATCTTTCTAATAGACGTTTCGCATCTATTAGATTGATTGTGAGAAGATCTTGTGTAAGTGTTGTTTGAGATAAACAACCCAATCCAACAAGTGGTATCAGAGCTTTGGCTCTTGAACTTAAGTGACTAATCATCATTAAGTTACTAGTTCTTCTAAAAATCTCACTACGTCAAAACTCATATTCTGTCTGTTTGTTCAAATGGCTGCACTCAACAAACACGATACAGAAAATGGTACTCTCAACAAGCCACCAATGTTCACTCCAGAAGACTACGACACATGGAAAGTCAGGATGGAGGGATTCATCAGGAATCAGGACTTCAAACTCTGGAAGTCGGTTCTTGAAGGGCCTTTCATCCCAACTGTTCCTGCTGCTGGTGCTGGTGGAGCTCCTGTGCCAAAGGATCCAGCTCTCTATTCTGATGAAGACTACAAGAAAATGGAAGTGGATTCGAAAGCTTTGTGGCTCATCCAGATGGCAATTCCTAACTCAATCATACATGCATTCAAGAAATGCAAATCTGCTCAAGAGCTGTGAAACTCTCTACAGCAGATGTATGAAGGCTCTGAAGATGTCAAAGAAAACAAGAAGGACATGCTGAAACAGAAGTTTGAAAACTTCTGTCAACAGAACAATGAGAAGATGACTTCTCAATACCTCAGGTATGTTCAGCTTGTTGATGAGTTGTTAGCAGCTGGTGTCAAAATGGAGAACCAGGATGTGATCAGAAAGTTTCTTAGATCACTTCCTCAAGCTTGGAACATATACTCTGTAGCCATCCGGAGGACAGAAAATCTAAGAACTCTAAATCTGAATGAACTGTTTGGTATACTCGGTGCATATCAGATGGAAATAGATGCTCAGGAACCTAAATCCACTCATGCAACTCTTGGTTCAGCAGCACTCTATGCACCCATCAGTAACTCTTCTTACCAGAGTTATCAACCCATTTACCATCCTACCTCTACACCCATTGTCAGCTTTCCTGAAACACCAACACCAACTCCATCAACCACACACACAAAATCTTTTTCCAACCTAACTCCCCTCTTAACATCTGGGCAAGGAGCTTTCATGGCTGAGGAAACAAACTACTTTCATCTTTGCCAAGAAGACTTAGATGGTATTCCTGCAGATGATCTTGAGGAAATGGACATCAACTATCAGATGGCCATGATTTTTTATAGAGCAAAGAAGTTCTACCAAAGAACTGGCAGACAATTCAAAAAGCACAATATGAAGACTGGGTTTGGTCTTGACAAGTCCAAGCTGAAATGCTTCAACTGCCAACAGTTAGGTCACTTTGCTAGAGAGTGCAAGTCCACAGGAACTCAATCATCAACCTCTGGTCAATCACAACAAAGGCCATCAAGCTCAACAAACAGTGCAAACATTGCAGAGCAAGATTTTGCAGATTGGAGCTTTCAAGCTGAGGATGCTTCAATCTCCAACAGTGCATTGATGGCAAACGACTCAACTTCCTCATTCAAGGTAACTGATGACATGTGCACATCTGAATGTTTAGAGAAGTTAAATGTTTTTAAAAGAATAAACTCTCAATTCAGTAATGAACTTGAATCATTACAAGTAGTCAAGGCAAATTTTTTTGAATGTGAAAAAATTACAAAGAAAAGATTGGAGAAATGGAAAAGACCATTTCTAGCTTAAAACATGAAGACACTAACAAACAGTGTCAAATTAACAATCTTTTAGAAAGATTAACTACTGCCAAGACTGAACTTGTATTGGCTGAGTCTTATAGAGACAAGTTTTTAAGCCAAAGTGAAAAGCATGAGAAGCATTTCAGAATGAGCAGCACAACTGAATTAGTGAATAAAAATGGGGCTGGTTTGGGATATAAGAAAGTGGAGCCTCCATCAGCCTACACTTCCATTGTGGATATTAGGTGTAAACCAGTAGTTGACCTTGTGTATGATGAGGAATTAGACATACACAAGGTGGCTCAAACTGATAATCTGTCTGATCTAAACCCAAGTACCTCAACATGTTTAGCTGAGGATGATATTCCTATTAAACTGGATAAAGAAAAACTAGCTTTGAAATTTAATAAAAGAACTAAGAAAACTAAGAAACATCAATCAGTTTTTGTCAAGGCTAATAACATTCAAAATGGAGATACCTCCTCAGATGAGTATGTTACTTGTCCATCAGATAAGTCAAAAAGGGGTAGGTCAAAAGAAAGAAAGGCCAGTTTTTCAGGAAAACAGGTAAATTATCAAGGTAACAAGTCTGCTGTGAATCAAAACTCATCATCCATCAACCAAAATCAGCATCAAAAATTCCTACACAATCAAACTGTATGTTTGATGTGTGGTGACAAAAATCATTTTGCTGCTGATTGCTTCTATAATCCAAGAAGCATAATGTTCTCTGAGAAACAAGAAACAAAGGAGAGTGGCAGCAAGTCATTTTCTTCTTCGGAAGAATCAGGAAGAAACTCAAGAAAGAAATTATCGGAAGCAAGTACTTCTGATAGTCGGAAGAAACAAGACAAGAAGGGCTTCAGAATGAATGCATCGGAAGCAAGCACTCAGAATAGAAAGGGTTCTGAGAAGAATGTTTCAAAAGATCCTAAAAGAAAGGCTTCCAAAGGAAAAAGAACCTCGGAAGCACATGAAAAGAAGGTTTCCTACAAACCAAAGAATTCTTTTCCATTCGGAAGAAGAACTTCAGAAGCAAAGTCCAGCTGGTTAGCAAAAACCAAGTCATCGGAAGAGAAGATGAAAGGTGCTTCCGATGACCATCAAAATAATCAATATCTTCCGACAACCTCAAAAGTCAAACAGATTTGGAAGAAAAAGGAAATAGCTGAACCATGTGGTCAACCATCAGTTCCACCATCTTCTAGCACATCATCTGTTCCATCTAGGATGATGTCTAAGAAAGTTACTAACAATGATGTAAATGGAAAACCTAAGACCATATGGGCTTGGGTTCCCATCAGAAACTAATTCATTTTTGTCATGTGCAGGGGCAGCAGGAATCAAAGAGCAATTTGTGGATTGTTGATAGTGGCTGTTCTAGGCACATGACAGGCAATAAGACTCATCTGCATAAATACGCACCATTCTTTGGTGGGTCTGTTGCATTTGGAAGTGATCCAGTGGGAGGATACATCACAGGTAGGGGCACAATCACAAACGACAAGGTAAGCTTTGAGAATGTGCATTTTGTAAAAGAACTAAACTACAATTTGCTGAGTGTATCACAGGTGTGCGATCAAAAACACAACATGTTGTTCACTGAGCATGAATGTATAGTTTTAAAACTTGGTTTTGTTGTACCAAATGAACAAATCTTGCTCAGAGCACCAAGAAAGAACAACATTTATATGTTAGACATAAGCACAGCTACTCCACTTAGGAATATAAGTTGTTTTCTTTCTAAAGCTTCACTTGATGAGACATCTCTTTGGCATAGGAGACTTTGTCATGTAAACCTTAAAACTATGAATAAACTTGTCAAAAACAATTTAGTAACTGGTTTACCATAAAAAGAGTTTATTTGTATTGACAAATGTGTTGCATGTTTAAAAGGTAAACAACACAAGACATCTCATCATGCCAAAGAGATAAACTCAATCACAACAGTCCTTCATTTACTCCACATGGACTTGTTTGGCCCCACTAATGTTAAAAGTCTTGGTAGAAAGTCATATTGCTTGGTAATCACTTATGATTTCTCTCGGTACACCTGGGTATTTTTCTTAAGTACCAAGGATGAAACTGCTGAGACCCTAAAGTCATTCATACTTAGGGTGGAGAATGAAAGTGATCACCATGTAAAAATAATCAGATTATTGGTAGTTAAGACACATGGTATGACTCCTTATGAAATATGGCATAAGAGAAAACCATTCATTGGGTTTCTCAAACCATTTGGATTTCAGTGCACCATCTTAAATACCAAAGATCACTTAGCCAAGTTTGCTAAGAAATCAGCAGAGGGATACTTTGTTGGGTACTCTTCTCATGCAAAAGCATATAGAGTATACATCAAAGATTCCAGGATTATTGAAGAATCTGCAAATGTTCAGTTCAATGAACATACTATCAATAAGCCTGGAATTGGTCCCGATTGGTTATTTGATCTTGATAGCTTTACATCTGCATTTAATCTTGTGAAAGAGTTTGTTCTAGAATCACAGTCAACTACCACTTACTCCTCCCAGTCCACAAAAGAAGAAGACTTTCGTGTTGAACTGCCAATAGCTTCAAGACAAATCTTGGCAGAATCCACTTCAACACACAATGATGTATCACAGGCTGAGACAGCAAACACATCTCATGCAGTTTCCTTGAGTGACTCTACTTCAGTTCCATTGAGTCAAGGAGAAGATGTGACTCCCTCAGCTGAAACAAACACTCTGGAAACTACATGTTTCAGAGAGAATTCTCCCACCACAGTTCAAACTCAAAATCCACAAGATCTGCTAGAAATTCAACTTAAGGTGGTACTTCCTAATCTTGAGTTGACAAATCTGGATTTAGCTGCTCAGCTGGATGTGATTCCTATAACTCGCATTCATAACACTCATCCAGTTGAAAACATCATTGGTAATGCTGAAGATGGAGTAAGAACAAGAAGCTCTATGCATGAAGCAAACATATGTTTGTTTTCTTGCTTTCTGTCCCAGATAGAACCAAAGAAAGTTGCTGAGGCATTGAAAGACAACAGTTGGATAGAAGCCATGCAGGAGGAGCTTCTTCAATTTGAAAGACAAGGTGTCTGGAAGATCTTCCCTTTACCTATGGGTAAGTATCCAATTGGAACAAAATGGTTTTCAGAAACAAGAAGGATGACAAGGGAGTGGTCATCAAGAATAAGGCAAAGTTAGTTGTTCAGGGTTATACACAAGAAGAAGGTATTGATTATAATGAAGTTTTTGCTCCAGTTGCAAGAATTGAAGCAATCAGAATATTTTTAGCCTTTGCAGCTGCCAAAAACTTCAAGGTTTTTCAAATGGATGTAAAGAGTGCCTTCTTGTATGGAAGGATTGATGAGGAGGTATATGTGTGTCAGCCTCCTGGATTTGAGGATCCAAGGTTTCCTGATCATGTCTGTAAGCTTGACAAGGCTCTATATGGGCTGCATCAAGCTCCCAGAAAATGGTATGAAACCTTGTCTTCTTTTCTATTAGCTAACCACTTCAAGAGAGGGACAATTGATAAGACTCTCTTTTTCAAGAAGTCCAATCAACATATCATGCTTGTACAGATCTATGTTGATGACATTATCTTTGGTTCAACTGATGAATCTCTCTGCAAGGAATTTGAATCTCTAATGAAGTCCAAGCTTGAAATGAGTTCAATGGGTGAACTTACCTTCTTTCTTGGACTCCAGGTGAAACAAACTCCTACAGGGATCTTCATTAGTCAATCAAAATATGTCAAGGACATTCTTGAAAGATTCAAACTCATTGATTGCAAGGCTCTAGGTACTCCAATGTCTAAGACAACATCTCTTAGTCCTGACCTTGAGGGGGAGGATGTTGATCAACATTAGTACAGAGCTATGATTGGGTCATTGATGTATCTAACAGCAAGCAGGCCTGATATAATGTTTGCAACTTGTTTGTGTGCAAGATTTCAGGCCAATCCCAAGGTTTCACACATGCTTGCTGTGAAAAGAATTTTTAGATACCTCAAAGGAGCACCTGGTCTAGGATTATGGTATCCTAGAAATGAAGACTTTCAGTTCATGGCTTATACTGACAGTGATTATGGAGGTTGTAACATCAGCAAAAATCCACATCAGGAGGATGCCAATTTCTTGGATCCAGAATTGTGTCTTGGCAATGCAAGAAACAATCCTATGTTTCTACCTCTACTGCAGAGGCAGAATACATAGCTGCTTCAAGTTGCTGTGCACAAGTTATATGGATTCAAAATCAGTTGAAGGATTATGGAGTAGAGTTCTTCAATACTCCCATTCAGATAGACAATTCCAGTGCAATCTCCATCACTAATAATCCTGTCAAGCATTCCAAGACCAAGCACATTGATATCAGGTATCACTTCATCAGAGATTGTGCAGAGAAGAAGTTGATTCATCTAGTCAAAGTTGATACAGAACATAATTTAGCTGATCTTTTCACCAAGGCATTTGATGAAGGGAGATTCAGATATTTAATAACAGCCATTGGCATGATTAACTTTGAGTAAATGAATTAATAAGATATCAATAATTCTTCGGAAAATAAACTTAAATTATCTTCTGATGAGTGATTACTCTTCAGAAGATAGTTTAAGTCTTCGAAAGCATTATTCTTTCCTTATGTCGGAAGACGTCACACTTCAGAAGATAACTTTCCTCTGAAGTTTTATACTTCCGATACATTATAACTTCGGAAGCAACATCTTCTGAATCTTATATTCAGAACAAGGTGTCTTCCGAAGAACAATTCCTCTGATAAATTTATCTAAGTCTTTAGAAGATATACTTCCAATAATATACTTGTATATGTTTCGAAAGTAAGTATCTTCCGAAGAACATTCTTGGTCTCATGAACTTCTTCCGATACATAACCTCTCGGAAGAACTTTGTACTTAGAAAATTTTGAATAATAAAAGAGCTGTATTCGGAAGACCTTTTTCTGACATTCGGATCTCAAAATTTAATGTGCTTCTATATTAAATGCTGACATCCGAAGGTATAAAAGGTCTCCCGCTCATTCATTCTCTCTCACCGTTTCATTTCAAATTTTTTTTCTCTTCTCTCTTCAAATCTACCCTAAAAACCGTCGATCTCTGACCTAAAAAACCGTCAATCATCATGGCTCTTCTTCCCTTCAAACCTGCTCATAACCTACCGGCGGAGTTATCAGCAGAACATGATACTGACTTCGCACCGATCATTTCCTTTCTTCAAAGGAGCAGGTATAATTTTGCTCTAACTGTTCAACACATGGTGTATGAATCTTATCACCAACAATTTTGGGCTTCCTGTACGGTCTCTTCATATCCCAATGGTCGGATTCTTAATGCCACCATTGATGCTCATCCCATATCTATCACAGTGAAGACCATCTGTAGGCATCTTCAACTTGGTGATGCCGGGGGAAGGGTCTCATTCACTAAGGATGAGGTAGCATTGACTTTTAGGTCAATGGGGTACGAAGGTCCTCTCCCTTCAACTACTTATTTGAAGAGTGGAGTGTCCTATAATTATAAGTACCTCATACATTTGTTTTTGCACTGTCTTTCTAATAAGACAGGTGGTTGGGATCAAGTTCCATCTGACTTAGCTTCGGCTATTCATGGATCAGGTTTCGTCCTCTCACTAACTGGAAATACATAAAAAATTCCCTTGGTCTCTTCCAAGGTTTTTGTACAATTGAAGAAGAAGAGTGCTAAGTTTTCTGGAAACTTCACTCCTCTTCTTCCTTCTATGGAGTTACCAACTCCTGAAGGTGACAGCTCTGTTGCACCCACAAATGTTGAACCCATACCTTCCATTTCTGTTCCACATCCTATCAAAATCACCTATAAATGCCGCCGAACTCCTGAACAGCTATCTACAGCTGTTCAGGTCCCTTATTCTGAACCCATCAAGAAAAAAGTGAAAAGAACTGTCAAGGGCACAGTTCCACCTAAGGTGAAAGCCACACCTATTGTTACTCCACAGGTTCTTCCTCTGGAACCTGTGGTTGCCCTTAACCAGCCTGATAGCCTTCAGATTATGTCACAACACATACATGAGAATATCCAAAGGGATACCCCACTATTGAGTCTGCTTCTGATGAAGCAACTCCATTAGATCAGAGACTATCTGATGCGAGCGGTCAGTATACTAAAAATAAGACTAAATTTAATCTATTTAACCTAAGTTAAAGACACTAAATCTAATCCTAGACCTATACTTAACCTAAACACCTAGTAATAATCGGAAAACCTAAACTAGACCGCTCCTAAGGCAAGTGTACATGTCGGTGGCAGAATAGCTGATGGAAGTCTGGATATCGAACCAATGGACACTAGTATAACAAACTAAACCTAGACTGTGAACTGACTAAGGTAAAAGAGGGGGTTTGGTGCAACTGATAACCTGATCAGACTGAAACTGACTAAGAACACTAAACTAACAACTACACTAAAATAGCAAACTAAAACTGCTAATGAACCTGGAATCTAACTGCAGTAAGGAAAACTGGTGTATCTAGGCTGGGAATCAAAAGTATGACAGATGCTGATCTGGACTGACTTATGAAGGATGAAGACTAGGATCTTTAAGGAACAGACTAAGAAATACCTAATGCGACCCAGATCAGATACCAGGCAACTCCAAATGGAATCCTAAGGCTGTAATGTATGCATTAGTCTATCGAGTCACCTTCCGGATTTCCCGATATACAATTGCACTCTAACGGGTGAATCACCTCCCGGATTTCACCACCAGTTTGTATCCTAAGACACTAGAGAGCTATAAAGTTGATAACTTTGACATGGATTGACACTAACACTAAGTAGATCTAAGACAACGCCCTCCCGGGTCGTTTAACTCAAAAATCCCAAGTGTGAGAGACCAACCATCTAACCTATCACCTCCCAGATTTCTAGGTTAGGTCACACATGCAAATAACAATACTTAATGAAGTCTAATCCTATGGAATATGATCAACAACCCATAAACTAACCTAAAACACAAAGTAGTAGGCCTAACATGCATCTATGTGTGGAAAGACCTTCCTAAACACATGTGGATCAAACATTCACCAAATATAATCATTCAACACATGCAAATATCATCAAAGTTTCAAACTTTACAGCTGATTACAAAGCATATATCATCCATAAGCATAAATCATGTCCAGAATCATCAAAGATCAAAACTTTATCATCCCAAACCTAGATACAACCATAGATCTAGCCACAAATCATACCAACAGTAGCTAAACAAGTCTGAAATATGTCTAAATACATGAAAGATCAAAACTTTAAACTAAGAACATGTAAAGATAAGAAAAATACTCAAGAACAAGGTCCTTCTTCACTTCAACAAGCCCTAATCAAGCTCTTCCTTCCATGGTTAAGCTCCAGCAGCCTCCTAGCTTGATTAGGGTTCCAAAGTCGCAGAAAAAGACCCTTAAAACGGCTGGAATGCGATCCATTTATAGAGGGCTTGAAATTAGGGTTTTAGGCTAGAAATCCATCTGGGGCGCATAGCCTAGCGTGGTAAGCGCGAGGCTAGGCTATGCGCGCGAGAAAAAAGGGAGAATTGCGTCTGATGATGCCAGGCGCATAGCCTGGGGCCAAGAAGCCACGCTAGGCTATGCTCCTAGGGTCAGTTTCCTTGATTTCTTTCTTTTTTCACCCGCGCTTGATTCCGATGCCTGTTTGCCTTCATTTCCGCTCCTCCGGGACACATTCCTGCACAAAAACACTAAAATGTAAAAAGGAACATAAATCAACTCGAAATATTTACAAAACTAACAAAACAGACTCGAATATGCATAAAAACGGATGTGTTAAACTAACACATCAAAAATACCCACACTTAAACCTTTTTCGTCCTCGAAAAAGCTAACAAAATGGAATCATAGATCAGGGGCTTGGTTTTTAATATGCAATGATTTAACAATCTTAAATCCTTGTGTATTAACCACGATTGTTGGTATAATGGTCCAATCTAAACCCAAACACCAATTGCAAGTTCCCTAATCATGATTTATTTATGTTCAAGTTTAATCATTCATCTTATGGATCCCATCCCTTGGTCAAAACGAGTTATCTTAATCCTAAACAATAGCTTTCAAGGCACAGGATTAAATCAAAAGACTTAAACCCACCTCTGTATGCAAACTACCTAGATAAAATTAAAATTTTAACCTAATGATGGAGATGGATGAAGGTGTGAGCATTTTGCCTTTTTATTCTCTCATTTTTCTTTTTCTTTTACCTCACTTGAGCGTATTACAGCACTGTTTCACTCGGTTATGAGCCGGGGTATGACAACTGCTTTTTAGCGCTTATTCTCTCTTTTTTTTTTATTTGCACAGGCTCAGCTCACTTAGTGGATTGTGGAATTTCTTTTATTTAGCGAGCGCCATAAGTCTTGGATTTATTTTCATAAAAAGAGAATATATGTGCCAGGTTTAAATTTTAAGAAATCTAGGTTGTTAGTTTACAGAGGTTCCTTTATTCACTATTACTTAGTTTCAGATTTCCCGAATTTTCCAACTCTTAAACCCACAAGAATCCTGAATTTAAGTTTATTCTATCAATCCTAAGGAACTTTCTATCGGCTGGGCCTACCAACAAATTTCACATCAATACACAAGTTAGCCTCTAAAAACCTAAGCCCTAATCATAGTCCGATCATCTTCCATTTATAAAATGCAAGTCAGAACAAGGACATTTTTCAAGACTCTAGTTATATACATTCTAAAACTCTAGACTCAATCAGAAAATGCAAAATAAATAAATAAATAAACGAATATTTACAGAAAGATAAAACAAAAGGTAAAAAGTGGAAAAGACTTAGCTGATAACGTAGAATCAGCTTGCGTGAGTCTAATCCGAAAAGAAGTCAATCTACACTGCCTGCCGTTTGCATATAATGTCTAAGTAGTCGCCACCCGAATGGAAATTGAGTACGAGCGGTTAGAACCAGACTGCAATTAAGATCTAAAACAACCAAGCAAGATCAACTGTAAAATAAAATAAACAGACTCAAATAATGACTTAATTAAAATATCTACAAATGACTCAATTAAAAGAAAAATCTCTCTTTTTTTATTTATTTTTTTATTATTTTTTTATATATATATTTTTTAGTATTTTTATTTAATATTTATAATTTTTATTATTTATTTACAAGTTTTTATATATTTAAACAAAAATTTCAAAAATTTTATTCAATATTAACTTTATATATACAATGACTTGATTTCACAAAAAATTAAAATTAAAATTAAAAGGCGTCAGCCTGACATACCCACACCTAGAACAACGCATTGTCCTCAATGTGGACTCAGAACTGGCGATAGATAATAAAAACTAGAATACAACAAAGTAAAGCGACAGACTCCCTGATAATTTGCAATCGTGTCGTGAGTGGAGCCGCGCGCCTTTCGATATACAATCTCAAACTCAAGTATACAATCGTTAATAAAACAACAAATGAATTACAATAATACAAACAACATTAGATATAATGTTACAACATAAACAATAATATACAATTTGAAACAATTATACAACAACAACAACAATGTTATGTATTCATACTTAATACTCCCCTTTCACTTCCTCTTCCCCATTTAATTTTATGGTTACATTTATTTATGAGGATGTATATATAAAGATGTTTATCAATGAAATGAGTTGCTTGAATCTTTGATATCAAAACAAGTTTTGGTTCATCACACGTTATCAGCACGATTGTCTCTAAAATCCCTATCACCAAGTCGAATGTTGATGTGCAACAAATGCTGCCCACAGGCCACAACCGATAGGAAGCACCACTTGTCATAAAACAATCACTATGGTATGTTTTTGTTACTCGACAAACAAGGTAATAGTTTCTGATCATCTCCATGTTAAAATCTTTGGTCTCTATTACTTTGCCTACAATATTTTCATCTATATTGCACATAACTATAACTCACTATACAACACATTCATATACGAATCAATTTCAATAACTTGGACATTTAGTCATATATGAGTTTTATAGTATTCTTTTTGGATGTATAATTTCATTACAAAACATATGCTTATCATAGTAAGCTATTAATGTGAATCCACATGAATTACACTAATTGCATCCAAAATAACTTTCATCTTAAAAAAAAAAAAGAAAAAAGAAAAAAAAGAGAAAAAAAAAAAAAAAACCTTTGATTTAAGGTTACCCATAAGCAAAACGACCTCTATGGCACCAAAATTATCCATTTTTTAGTGATGTCGGACGCATTTTGCAGCCACTAGACGATTCATATTCGGTTACCTAGTACTTGAATTGAGGCCGACTGTGATCAATAATACGTTGGAAACAACTGTTGAAATCCTAATAATTTTTGCTATCGGTTACGGGAATTTATTTGGAAAGAATTGATTACAAAGCCATGATATTCGTACCCTTAAATTTACGTTTTCAATTTAACTGAGAATCATGCATTAACAATAATGTTAATAAATTTAGTTGAGATTTTCTCGATCATTGGCTGATTTTTATGCTTCCTCGATTTTTTTTGAGTTTATTTTTTTTTGGCTCAAATAGTATAAGAAATATACATATTCAACCTTCTGGTTTATTCTAAATTTGATTGGAGCCTAAAATTACAACTAAAATTAAATAGAGACTAAACTTTATGAAAACAGTTATTGCAAATTTGTTTTAGTGATTTGAAAAGTCATGGTGTTATAACATTAGTATTTAACAAAAAAAAAAAAAAAGTTCTTGAAGATCGTAGTTAAAGAAAAAAACCAAAGTTTTACATAGTAATCCTAATGAACTTTCATCATTAAAAGTTCTTTGATTTGGACTTGAACTTTTTATCTCATTTGAACTCTAAAATTCATTTGACAACAAATAGTTGGTGAGAGTCAAATATCTGACAAAAACAGACAACAAATTGAAACAATGAAAGAAAAAAAATCTTCATAAAGAAGCGTGTAAATAAAATATCAAAGAACATTCGGTTTTGCATATCAAGAACTTGAAGTCCTTATAATTATATAGAAAACATAGTTTAACTACAATGAGTTTTTATTATAGATATAATATCAAACCTTCCCACAATTTTGATCATCACATCTTTGTTCTCAATTACATCCTTTACACTCTAGGCATCAAATTCATTTTATGACAAATAGTTTGGGACCCTTTTGATTTTTGAGGGACCTCACACATAGGTTTAACCAACACACGATGATTCTCATCCAACTCACACAATTACTTTCTCATGTTGTGATTGTAAGTGTCTAAGATAAACAACGAGTATGAATCTTTTCTTTTTCACATTACCTCTAAACTGAAATTATGATGTTGACATGTTAGAAAATATGTTCTCTATGTTTGACATATTAAATATGTATCGAGAGCATTCTTTCATGAAATACTCGTAAGATATACCATGTCATAGATCGCGAAAAAAAAAATAGCACGTTCTTACTTAAAACATCACATAAGGTGACAATCAATTCTAGCTTATTCCTTGAAGAGAATGCAACTAACTTACAATATGAAAGAGGCCTACAACACCATTAAGTTCAAGAACCGCACAAGCCGTGAGAACATAACCACAAGAAATACAAAATGATCAACCATGTCACCTTGTTAAGTTTTTCTTAACCATGATGCTTAGTAGTTACCGTTACTACTAACACTATTATCAAACATAAGAAAATTTTCTTTGAGTTATTTTTTTTGGGAGACTCCTACTACTGCTACTATATCCGGTATTTGTAATCCCATCAAAGGCTCATGAAAAGCATGCATCATAGTATCTGTAGGTACCCAACTGATTATAAATGATGCATTGTACTCAAGTAATTCAAGACGAAATTTAATTAGTTTTAAAGATATTCGAAAGACGGTTATCACCTCAAAGCAACATATGAAAAACAATATTGAATATCTACAAATTATCACTAACAAAAATGGTCATGATACCATTGTTGAGAAATTAAATGCTCTATCCTCTGGATTATATTGTACCAATATCAATCCTATTGAGTCATATATGGTATATAACCAAAAATCGCAAGATAAAGACACATTCACCATATGGCATGATCGACTAGGTCACCCTGGTAGCACAATGATGAGGCATATAATCAAAAGTGCGACTGGACACCCTCTCAATGACTTAAAAATCTTGCTAGCACAAGAATTATCTTATGCATCATGCTCTCTTGGAAAACTCATTACTCGACCTTCACAAACCAAAATATTACAGGAAAATCCCTCATTTTTGGAAAGAATTCAAGGGGACATATGTGGGCCTATACATCCCCCGTGTGGCCCATTTCGTTATTTCTTGGTATTGATTGATGCATCTTCACGATGGTCACATGTGAGTCTTCTAGCTACTCGAAATATAGCATTTGCTCGATTGTTAGCCCAAATCATACAATTGAGAGCTAATTTCCCAGAACATCAAATCAAAACTATTCGAATGGATAATGCAGGAGAATTCACATCCCAAGCTTTTAATGACTATTGTATGTTAATTGGGATCAACGTTGAACATCCGGTAGCACATGTTCACACACAAAACGGTTTGGCAGAATCCTTAATTAAACGATTGCAGTTAATCGCTAGACCACTCCTGATGCGATGCAAATTACCATCTTCTGCATGGGGTCATGCTATTTTGCATGCTGCTGCACTAGTTAGATTAAGACCAACTGCTGATCATGAATACTCTCATTTACAGTTGGTATCCGAAAGAATACCATGCCTGTCTCATCTGCAAATATTTGGTTGTGTGGTTTATGTTCCAATATCACCACCACAACGCACCAAAATGGGACCACAGAGAAGATTGGGTATTTATATTGGCTTTAACTCCCAATCCATTATTAAATACTTAGAACCACTAACGGGAGACATGTTTACAGCACGTTTTGATGACTGTCATTTTGATGAGACTATATTCTCAGTCTTAGGGGGAGATAAGAATAAAGAAAGACTGGTAACAGAAGAAATAACATGGAATGCATCATTGTTATCAAACTTTGACCCTCGAAGCGGTCAATGTGAATCTGAAGTTCAAAAGATTATACATTTGCAAAGAATAGCAAATGAAATACCAGATGCATTCACAGACACACACAAAGTGACAAAGTCACATATACCAGCATCAAATGCACCTGCTCGAATTGAGATAATCCCAGAAGCGATTACCATACAAAGAAAACGTGGGAGACCAATTGGCTCCAAAGATAAGAACCCACGCAAACAAAAAGAGCAAAAGAACATAGTTGATGAAAGATTGGAAATCATCACAAATAAAACCCCAGCAGAGGTAAATGTCCCAGAAGAGACTAATATAATTCCAGAAGAAATACTGGTACCAAATAAAGATGAGATCTCTATAAATTATGTACAAAATAGTACAATATGGAACCGACATAAAAATGTGTTGATGATATATTCGCTTTTGCTATTGCAACAGACGTAATAAATGAAAAAGATTACATACCTAAAACTCTAGAAGAGTGCATGCACAGAAATGATTGGCCAAAATGGCAAGAAGCCTTGAAGGCAGAGTTAGATTCGCTCGAAAAGCGAAATGTTTTCGGACCCGTAGTCCAAACACCCATAAACGTCAAACCAGTTGGTTATAAATGGGTATTTGCAATTAAACGAAATGAAAAGAATGAAATTGTACGATATAAGGCACGACTAGTAGCTCAAGGGTTTTCCCAAATCCCAGGAGTAGATTATGAGGAAACGTATTCCCCTGTAGTGGATGCGATAACCCTTCGATTTTTAATCGGTCTTACAGTCTTTGAGGACTTAAAATGAGACTTGTGGATGTCGTTACTGCATATTTATATGGGACCCTAGAAAATGACATCTACATGAAAATCCCTAAAGGATTAAAAATGCCCGAAGCATTAAAATCAACACCTAAAGATATGTGTTCTATAAAACTCAAGAGATCTTTATATGGTCTCAAGCAATCTGGTCGTATGTGGTACAATTGACTTAGTGAATATCTCAAACAGGAAGGTTACAAGTCTGATGTAGTCAGTCCATGTGTCTTTACAAAAAGATCACTCTCAAAGTTCACTATCATAGCAGTTTATGTTGATGACATAAATATTATTGGATCTCCTGAAGAGATTGAAAAAACTGTTGAACTATTAAAGAAAGAATTTGAACTGAAAGACCTTGGTACCACAAAATTATGTCTTGGCCTGCAGTTCGAGCAGCTTTGTAATGGTACATTTGTTCATCAGTCAAACTACATCGAGAAGATGTTAATACGTTTTAATATGGACAAAGCTCATCCTTTTAGCATACCCATGGTTGTACGATCGCTGGAAGTACTTGGTCCAGAAGTACCATACTTAAGGGCAATCGGTGCTCTTATGTATCTCGCAAATAACACGAGACCTGATATCGCATTTGCAGTACATGTGCTTGCAAGATATAGTTCAAATCCAACTCACAGACATTGGACTGGAATAAAACATATATTCAGATATCTTTGTGGGACACGAGATTTAGGTCTTTTTTACCAGAAAAATGAAAAATATCAGCTTGTTGGTTATGCTGATGCTGGATATTTATCAGATCCACATAAAGCACGGTCTCAAACAGGTTATGTATTTACATATGGTGGCACAGCAATCTCATGGAGGTCGACAAAGCAAAAACTAACAGCAACTTCATCAAATTATGCTGAGTTGATAGCATTATATGATGCTGGTCGAGAATGTGTATGGTTGAGATCAATGATTAATCACATACAACAAGCATGTGGTTTGGAAGAGATCAATAAGGACCCGACAATTATCTATGAAGACAATGTTGCCTGCATAGCTCAGATTAGAGAAGGCTACATTAAAGACGACAGAACAAAGCATATCTCACCAAAGTTTTTCTCAACACATGATTTACAAAAGGATAAGATAATCGATGTTCGTTAGGTAAAATCAAGTGAAAATCTAGCAGATCTATTTACAAAGTCTTTGCCTAGAAGCAGCTTTGAGCAACTATCACAGAAAATTGGTCTACGTAGATTAAAAGATGTTTATTAAAAATAAAGAGGGGCATTATACACGTTGTACTCTTTTTCCTTATCTAAGTTTTATCCCATTGGGTTTTCTTATTAAGGTTTTAATGAGGCAACATAATTGATCCAGTAGTATCAATTATTTTATCGGTCCTGAAGTATCGATTTAATATCATCCTGAAGTATCTTATTAATAAGTGTATGATGAGTATACGTATGAGGGGGAGTGTTATGTATTCATACTTAATACTCCCCTTTCACTTCCTCTTCCCCATTTAATTTTATGGTTACATTTATTTATGAGGATGTATATATAAAGATGTTTATCAATGAAATGAGTTACTTGAATCTTTGATATCAAAACAAGTTTTGGTTCATCACAAACAACAAATTATAAACAATATTTATACAATAATACAACTAATGTAAACAACAACAACATTCAAATACAATTAACAAACAAACAATATATACAGTTAATAATACAAACAACAAACAACAAATAATTATTTACTATTATTATTATTATTATTATTATTTTATTGATCCTAGATAAAAGAAAACTCTAAAAATTTAAACTAATTACATTTTAAACTAAATTAATTCCTAATTAACTATAACTAAAGAAATAAAAGCAACTAATGGAATTTAACTAAAATCCAAATTACTTAAAATTTTAAGAACTATAAATTAAAAATCCAATAAGATAAAATTTAAATTAGCAAAATTAAACTAAACTAAATTCTAATAAAATAAACAAATAAAATTTAAAACTAAATAAAATTTAAAACTAAATTAAACCCTAAACTAAATTAAATTCTAATTCTTTAAACTAAAATTTTTCTAAATAAGAACTTATAAAAAAAATTAACAAAAATCAAAGAAAACCGAGTTAAATGATCGGTGATGCATAAAGTGATCAGATTTTAAACATGGGATGGTAATCATCTGTCCGAAATGGATATCAAACGTAGATAACAATTACCCACACTTGAATCTGACATAATCGTATGAGCATAAGTGCATCACCAATCACATAAGACTCGATATACTCAACTAAAATACTTAATTAACCTATGTACAATATATACAAATTGGGCCGAAGCCCGAATCCCTAACATGACCTTAGTCAGGAGGCTTCTCCTTAATCCATCCTCTGTCCAACCCGTTCAATTCCTTTCACTCATGATTATCTATGAAAACCAAACGAATGGAACGAAGGAACATCTCACATCTTGTGAACGGGTCAGGCCACCAATATTTGAATTTCCCTGGACCAAACCTAATGCGCGACAAGTAATGAGGAGAATGGCTATGCATAAACCTTGCTGGCTTGGTTCTCCTTTTCTTCAGTCGGTTTGGATCCACTGCCTTCCTTTTTGTTGCCTTCTCCCGAGGTTCTGTGAATTTTAGTTGAGTTCCATCCTCTATCTTCCCTACTACCTCATCCACTAACACTTCTTCTTTGATCATAGGTAGCTCAACTTCCATCTCTATGGTCTCCTCAACAAACTCTTGAGCTTCCACCTGGATACCCACACTTAGTTCTCCATTTAACAATTTCTCTAACATCTGTAGATCACCAAGTGGGTCAAAATGCAAATCCTCCCCTACAACAGATGGTATATCAAGCAGCTCCTCACCAAACTCATCTTCCCAAGATTATTCTTCAGTGACTTCATCTTCCAAATCAACTTCACCTTCCTCCTCCTCTTCTTCATCATCATGCTGAAATTGAAATCCCAAGTATTTACCATCCTGGTCGTATGTAAATCGTCCCTGATTTTTCAAACGGGATGCTGTTATGCACTTAATGATATCTTGGATTTCTCTATCTCTTTTTCCCCTGGCATCTCTCAACCATCCATGCAGATCCTCTCTAGATCTATATGCATACATGATGCACTAAACTTAAAAACTAGACCTGAAACCTAAAAATACAACCTAGACTCACAAGACTCACCATAAAAAACTCACAAATAAAAACAAAACAAAGAGAAACACAGACACAACCAAAGCTAGTTTCGCTATTGCCTAGTGTCCCCGGCAACGGCGCCAAAAACTTGATGCGAGCGGTCAGTATACTAAAAATAAGACTAAATTTAATCTATTTAACCTAAGTTAAAGACACTAAATCTAATCCTAGACCTATACTTAACCTAAACACCTAGTAATAATCGGAAAACCTAAACTAGACCGCTCCTAAGGCAAGTGTACATGTCGGTGGCAGAATAGCTGATGGAAGTCTGGATATCGAACCAATGGACACTAGTATAACAAACTAAACCTAGACTGTGAACTGACTAAGGTAAAAGAGGGGGTTTGGTGCAACTGATAACCTGATCAGACTGAAACTGACTAAGAACACTAAACTAACAACTACACTAAAATAGCAAACTAAAACTGCTAATGAACCTGGAATCTAACTGCAGTAAGGAAAACTGGTGTATCTAGGCTGGGAATCAAAAGTATGACAGATGCTGATCTGGACTGACTTATGAAGGATGAAGACTAGGATCTTTAAGGAACAGACTAAGAAATACCTAATGCGACCCATATCAGATACCAGGCAACTCCAAATGGAATCCTAAGGCTGTAATGTATGCATTAGTCTATCGAGTCACCTTCCGGATTTCTCGATATGCAATTGCACTCTAACGGGTGAATCACCTCCCGGATTTCACCACCAGTTTGTATCCTAAGACACTAGAGAGCTATAAAGTTGATAACTTTGACATGGATTGACACTAACACTAAGTAGATCTAAGACAACGCCCTCCCGGGTCGTTTAACTCAAAAATCCCAAGTGTGAGAGACCAACCATCTAACCTATCACCTCCCAGATTTCTAGGTTAGGTCACACATGCAAATAACAATACTTAATGAAGTCTAATCCTATGGAATATGATCAACAACCCATAAACTAACCTAAAACACAAAGTAGTAGGCCTAACATGCATCTATGTGTGGAAAGACCTTCCTAAACACATGTGGATCAAACATTCACCAAATATAATCATTCAACACATGCAAATATCATCAAAGTTTCAAACTTTACAGCTGATTACAAAGCATATATCATCCATAAGCATAAATCATGTCCAGAATCATCAAAGATCAAAACTTTATCATCCCAAACCTAGATACAACCATAGATCTAGCCACAAATCATACCAACAGTAGCTAAACAAGTCTGAAATATGTCTAAATACATGAAAGATCAAAACTTTAAACTAAGAACATGTAAAGATAAGAAAAATACTCAAGAACAAGGTCCTTCTTCACTTCAACAAGCCCTAATCAAGCTCTTCCTTCCATGGTTAAGCTCCAGCAGCCTCCTAGCTTGATTAGGGTTCCAAAGTCGCAGAAAAAGACCCTTAAAACGGCTGGAATGCGATCCATTTATAGAGGGCTTGAAATTAGGGTTTTAGGCTAGAAATCCATCTGGGGCGCATAGCCTAGCGTGGTAAGCGCGAGGCTAGGCTATGCGCGCGAGAAAAAAGGGAGAATTGCGTCTGATGATGCCAGGCGCATAGCCTGGGGCCAAGAAGCCACGCTAGGCTATGCTCCTAGGGTCAGTTTCCTTGATTTCTTTCTTTTTTCACCCGCGCTTGATTCCGATGCCTGTTTGCCTTCATTTCCGCTCCTCCGGGACACATTCCTGCACAAAAACACTAAAATGTAAAAAGGAACATAAATCAACTCGAAATATTTACAAAACTAACAAAAACAGACTCGAATATGCATAAAAACGGATGTGTTAAACTAACACATCAAAAATACCCACACTTAAACCTTTTTCGTCCTCGAAAAAGCTAACAAAATGGAATCATAGATCAGGGGCTTGGTTTTTAATATGCAATGATTTAACAATCTTAAATCCTTGTGTATTAACCACGATTGTTGGTATAATGGTCCAATCTAAACCCAAACACCAATTGCAAGTTCCCTAATCATGATTTATTTATGTTCAAGTTTAATCATTCATCTTATGGATCCCATCCCTTGGTCAAAACGAGTTATCTTAATCCTAAACAATAGCTTTCAAGGCACAGGATTAAATCAAAAGACTTAAACCCACCTCTGTATGCAAACTACCTAGATAAAATTAAAATTTTAACCTAATGATGGAGATGGATGAAGGTGTGAGCATTTTGCCTTTTTATTCTCTCATTTTTCTTTTTCTTTTACCTCACTTGAGCGTATTACAGCACTGTTTCACTCGGTTATGAGCCGGGGTATGACAACTGCTTTTTAGCGCTTATTCTCTCTTTTTTTTTTATTTGCACAGGCTCAGCTCACTTAGTGGATTGTGGAATTTCTTTTATTTAGCGAGCGCCATAAGTCTTGGATTTATTTTCATAAAAAGAGAACATATGTGCCAGGTTTAAATTTTAAGAAATCTAGGTTGTTAGTTTACAGAGGTTCCTTTATTCACTATTACTTAGTTTCAGATTTCCCGAATTTTCCAACTCTTAAACCCACAAGAATCCTGAATTTAAGTTTATTCTATCAATCCTAAGGAACTTTCTATCGGCTGGGCCTACCAACAAATTTCACATCAATACACAAGTTAGCCTCTAAAAACCTAAGCCCTAATCATAGTCCGATCATCTTCCATTTATAAAATGCAAGCCAGAACAAGGACATTTTTCAAGACTCTAGTTATATACATTCTAAAACTCTAGACTCAATCAGAAAATGCAAAATAAATAAATAAATAAACGAATATTTACAGAAAGATAAAACAAAAGGTAAAAAGTGGAAAAGACTTAGCTGATAACGTAGAATCAGCTTGCGTGAGTCTAATCCGAAAAGAAGTCAATCTACACTGCCTGCCGTTTGCATATAATGTCTAAGTAGTCGCCACCCGAATGGAAATTGAGTACGAGCGGTTAGAACCAGACTGCAATTAAGATCTAAAACAACCAAGCAAGATCAACTGTAAAATAAAATAAACAGACTCAAATAATGACTTAATTAAAATATCTACAAATGACTCAATTAAAAGAAAAATCTCTCTTTTTTTATTTATTTTTTATTATTTTTTATATATATATATTTTTTAGTATTTTTAATTTAATATTTATAATTTTTATTATTTATTTACAAGTTTTTATATATTTAAACAAAAATTTCAAAAATTTTATTCAATATTAACTTTATATATACAATGACTTGATTTCACAAAAAATTAAAATTAAAATTAAAAGGCGTCAGCCTGACATACCCACACCTAGAACAACGCATTGTCCTCAATGTGGACTCAGAACTGGCGATAGATAATAAAAACTAGAATACAACAAAGTAAAGCGACAGACTCCCTGATAATTTGCAATCGTGTCGTGAGTGGAGCCGCGCGCCTTTCGATATACAATCTCAAACTCAAGTATACAATCGTTAATAAAACAACAAATGAATTACAATAATACAAACAACATTAGATATAATGTTACAACATAAACAATAATATACAATTTGAAACAATTATACAACAACAACAACAATGTTATGTATTCATACTTAATACTCCCCTTTCACTTCCTCTTCCCCATTTAATTTTATGGTTACATTTATTTATGAGGATGTATATATAAAGATGTTTATCAATGAAATGAGTTGCTTGAATCTTTGATATCAAAACAAGTTTTGGTTCATCACACGTTATCAGCACGATTGTCTCTAAAATCCCTATCACCAAGTCGAATGTTGATGTGCAACAAATGCTGCCCACAGGCCACAACCGATAGGAAGCACCACTTGTCATAAAACAATCACTATGGTATGTTTTTGTTACTCGACAAACAAGGTAATAGTTTCTGATCATCTCCATGTTAAAATCTTTGGTCTCTATTACTTTGCCTACAATATTTTCATCTATATTGCACATAACTATAACTCACTATACAACACATTCATATACGAATCAATTTCAATAACTTGGACATTTAGTCATATATGAGTTTTATAGTATTCTTTTTGGATGTATAATTTCATTACAAAACATATGCTTATCATAGTAAGCTATTAATGTGAATCCACATGAATTACACTAATTGCATCCAAAATAACTTTCATCTTAAAAAAAAAAAAAAAAAAAGAAAAAAAAAAGAGAAAAAAAAAAAAAAAACCTTTGATTTAAGGTTACCCATAAGCAAAACGACCTCTATGGCACCAAAATTATCCATTTTTTAGTGATGTCGGACGCATTTTGCAGCCACTAGACGATTCATATTCGGTTACCTAGTACTTGAATTGAGGCCGACTGTGATCAATAATACGTTGGAAACAACTGTTGAAATCCTAATAATTTTTGCTATCGGTTACGGGAATTTATTTGGAAAGAATTGATTACAAAGCCATGATATTCGTACCCTTAAATTTACGTTTTCAATTTAACTGAGAATCATGCATTAACAATAATGTTAATAAATTTAGTTGAGATTTTCTCGATCATTGGCTGATTTTTATGCTTCCTCGATTTTTTTTGAGTTTATTTTTTTTTTGGCTCAAATAGTATAAGAAATATACATATTCAACCTTCTGGTTTATTCTAAATTTGATTGGAGCCTAAAATTACAACTAAAATTAAATAGAGACTAAACTTTATGAAAACAGTTATCGCAAATTTGTTTTAGTGATTTGAAAAGTCATGGTGTTATAACATTAGTATTTAACAAAAAAAAAAAAAAGTTCTTGAAGATCGTAGTTAAAGAAAAAAACCAAAGTTTTACATAGTAATCCTAATGAACTTTCATCATTAAAAGTTCTTTGATTTGGACTTGAACTTTTTATCTCATTTGAACTCTAAAATTCATTTGACAACAAATAGTTGGTGAGAGTCAAATATCTGACAAAAACAGACAACAAATTGAAACAATGAAAGAAAAAAAATCTTCATAAAGAAGCGTGTAAATAAAATATCAAAGAACATTCGGTTTTGCATATCAAGAACTTGAAGTCCTTATAATTATATAGAAAACATAGTTTAACTACAATGAGTTTTTTATTATAGATATAATATCAAACCTTCCCACAATTTTGATCATCACATCTTTGTTCTCAATTACATCCTTTACACTCTAGGCATCAAATTCATTTTATGACAAATAGTTTGGGACCCTTTTGATTTTTGAGGGACCTCACACATAGGTTTAACCAACACACGATGATTCTCATCCAACTCACACAATTACTTTCTCATGTTGTGATTGTAAGTGTCTAAGATAAACAACGAGTATGAATCTTTTCTTTTTCACATTACCTCTAAACTGAAATTATGATGTTGACATGTTAGAAAATATGTTCTCTATGTTTGACATATTAAATATGTATCGAGAGCATTCTTTCATGAAATACTCGTAAGATATACCATGTCATAGATCGCGAAAAAAAAAATAGCACGTTCTTACTTAAAACATCACATAAGGTGACAATCAATTCTAGCTTATTCCTTGAAGAGAATGCAACTAACTTACAATATGAAAGAGGCCTACAACACCATTAAGTTCAAGAACCGCACAAGCCGTGAGAACATAACCACAAGAAATACAAAATGATCAACCATGTCACCTTGTTAAGTTTTTCTTAACCATGATGCTTAGTAGTTACCGTTACTACTAACACTATTATCAAACATAAGAAAATTTTCTTTGAGTTATTTTTTTTGGGAGACTCCTACTACTGCTACTATATCCGGTATTTGTAATCCCATCAAAGGCTCATGAAAAGCATGCATCATAGTATCTGTAGGTACCCAACTGATTATAAATGATGCATTGTACTCAAGTAATTCAAGACGAAATTTAATTAGTTTTAAAGATATTCGAAAGACGGTTATCACCTCAAAGCAACATATGAAAAACAATATTGAATATCTACAAATTATCACTAACAAAAATGGTCATGATACCATTGTTGAGAAATTAAATGCTCTATCCTCTGGATTATATTGTACCAATATCAATCCTATTGAGTCATATATGGTATATAACCAAAAATCGCAAGATAAAGACACATTCACCATATGGCATGATCGACTAGGTCACCCTGGTAGCACAATGATGAGGCATATAATCAAAAGTGCGACTGGACACCCTCTCAATGACTTAAAAATCTTGCTAGCACAAGAATTATCTTATGCATCATGCTCTCTTGGAAAACTCATTACTCGACCTTCACAAACCAAAATATTACAGGAAAATCCCTCATTTTTGGAAAGAATTCAAGGGGACATATGTGGGCCTATACATCCCCCGTGTGGCCCATTTCGTTATTTCTTGGTATTGATTGATGCATCTTCACGATGGTCACATGTGAGTCTTCTAGCTACTCGAAATATAGCATTTGCTCGATTGTTAGCCCAAATCATACAATTGAGAGCTAATTTCCCAGAACATCAAATCAAAACTATTCGAATGGATAATGCAGGAGAATTCACATCCCAAGCTTTTAATGACTATTGTATGTTAATTGGGATCAACGTTGAACATCCGGTAGCACATGTTCACACACAAAACGGTTTGGCAGAATCCTTAATTAAACGATTGCAGTTAATCGCTAGACCACTCCTGATGCGATGCAAATTACCATCTTCTGCATGGGGTCATGCTATTTTGCATGCTGCTGCACTAGTTAGATTAAGACCAACTGCTGATCATGAATACTCTCATTTACAGTTGGTATCCGAAAGAATACCATGCCTGTCTCATCTGCAAATATTTGGTTGTGTGGTTTATGTTCCAATATCACCACCACAACGCACCAAAATGGGACCACAGAGAAGATTGGGTATTTATATTGGCTTTAACTCCCAATCCATTATTAAATACTTAGAACCACTAACGGGAGACATGTTTACAGCACGTTTTGATGACTGTCATTTTGATGAGACTATATTCTCAGTCTTAGGGGGAGATAAGAATAAAGAAAGACTGGTAACAGAAGAAATAACATGGAATGCATCATTGTTATCAAACTTTGACCCTCGAAGCGGTCAATGTGAATCTGAAGTTCAAAAGATTATACATTTGCAAAGAATAGCAAATGAAATACCAGATGCATTCACAGACACACACAAAGTGACAAAGTCACATATACCAGCATCAAATGCACCTGCTCGAATTGAGATAATCCCAGAAGCGATTACCATACAAAGAAAACGTGGGAGACCAATTGGCTCCAAAGATAAGAACCCACGCAAACAAAAAGAGCAAAAGAACATAGTTGATGAAAGATTGGAAATCATCACAAATAAAACCCCAGCAGAGGTAAATGTCCCAGAAGAGACTAATATAATTCCAGAAGAAATACTGGTACCAAATAAAGATGAGATCTCTATAAATTATGTACAAAATAGTACAATATGGAACCGACATAAAAATGTGTTGATGATATATTCGCTTTTGCTATTGCAACAGACGTAATAAATGAAAAAGATTACATACCTAAAACTCTAGAAGAGTGCATGCACAGAAATGATTGGCCAAAATGGCAAGAAGCCTTGAAGGCAGAGTTAGATTCGCTCGAAAAGCGAAATGTTTTCGGACCCGTAGTCCAAACACCCATAAACGTCAAACCAGTTGGTTATAAATGGGTATTTGCAATTAAACGAAATGAAAAGAATGAAATTGTACGATATAAGGCACGACTAGTAGCTCAAGGGTTTTCCCAAATCCCAGGAGTAGATTATGAGGAAACGTATTCCCCTGTAGTGGATGCGATAACCCTTCGATTTTTAATCGGTCTTACAGTCTTTGAGGACTTAAAATGAGACTTGTGGATGTCGTTACTGCATATTTATATGGGACCCTAGAAAATGACATCTACATGAAAATCCCTAAAGGATTAAAAATGCCCGAAGCATTAAAATCAACACCTAAAGATATGTGTTCTATAAAACTCAAGAGATCTTTATATGGTCTCAAGCAATCTGGTCGTATGTGGTACAATTGACTTAGTGAATATCTCAAACAGGAAGGTTACAAGTCTGATGTAGTCAGTCCATGTGTCTTTACAAAAAGATCACTCTCAAAGTTCACTATCATAGCAGTTTATGTTGATGACATAAATATTATTGGATCTCCTGAAGAGATTGAAAAAACTGTTGAACTATTAAAGAAAGAATTTGAACTGAAAGACCTTGGTACCACAAAATTATGTCTTGGCCTGCAGTTCGAGCAGCTTTGTAATGGTACATTTGTTCATCAGTCAAACTACATCGAGAAGATGTTAATACGTTTTAATATGGACAAAGCTCATCCTTTTAGCATACCCATGGTTGTACGATCGCTGGAAGTACTTGGTCCAGAAGTACCATACTTAAGGGCAATCGGTGCTCTTATGTATCTCGCAAATAACACGAGACCTGATATCGCATTTGCAGTACATGTGCTTGCAAGATATAGTTCAAATCCAACTCACAGACATTGGACTGGAATAAAACATATATTCAGATATCTTTGTGGGACACGAGATTTAGGTCTTTTTTACCAGAAAAATGAAAAATATCAGCTTGTTGGTTATGCTGATGCTGGATATTTATCAGATCCACATAAAGCACGGTCTCAAACAGGTTATGTATTTACATATGGTGGCACAGGAATCTCATGGAGGTCGACAAAGCAAAAACTAACAGCAACTTCATCAAATTATGCTGAGTTGATAGCATTATATGATGCTGGTCGAGAATGTGTATGGTTGAGATCAATGATTAATCACATACAACAAGCATGTGGTTTGGAAGAGATCAATAAGGACCCGACAATTATCTATGAAGACAATGTTGCCTGCATAGCTCAGATTAGAGAAGGCTACATTAAAGACGACAGAACAAAGCATATCTCACCAAAGTTTTTCTCAACACATGATTTACAAAAGGATAAGATAATCGATGTTCGTTAGGTAAAATCAAGTGAAAATCTAGCAGATCTATTTACAAAGTCTTTGCCTAGAAGCAGCTTTGAGCAACTATCACAGAAAATTGGTCTACGTAGATTAAAAGATGTTTATTAAAAATAAAGAGGGGCATTATACACGTTGTACTCTTTTTCCTTATCTAAGTTTTATCCCATTGGGTTTTCTTATTAAGGTTTTAATGAGGCAACATAATTGATCCAGTAGTATCAATTATTTTATCGGTCCTGAAGTATCGATTTAATATCATCCTGAAGTATCTTATTAATAAGTGTATGATGAGTATACGTATGAGGGGGAGTGTTATGTATTCATACTTAATACTCCCCTTTCACTTCCTCTTCCCCATTTAATTTTATGGTTACATTTATTTATGAGGATGTATATATAAAGATGTTTATCAATGAAATGAGTTACTTGAATCTTTGATATCAAAACAAGTTTTGGTTCATCACAAACAACAAATTATAAACAATATTTATACAATAATACAACTAATGTAAACAACAACATTCAAATACAATTAACAAACAAACAATATATACAGTTAATAATACAAACAACAAACAACAAATAATTATTTACTATTATTATTATTATTATTATTATTTTATTGATCCTAGATAAAAGAAAACTCTAAAAATTTAAACTAATTACATTTTAAACTAAATTAATTCCTAATTAACTATAACTAAAGAAATAAAAGCAACTAATGGAATTTAACTAAAATCCAAATTACTTAAAATTTTAAGAACTATAGATTAAAAATCCAATAAGATAAAATTTAAATTAGCAAAATTAAACTAAACTAAATTCTAATAAAATAAACAAATAAAATTTAAAACTAAATAAAATTTAAAACTAAATTAAACCCTAAACTAAATTAAATTCTAATTCTTTAAACTAAAATTTTTCTAAATAAGAACTTATAAAAAAATTAACAAAAATCAAAGAAAACCGAGTTAAATGATCGGTGATGCATAAAGTGATCAGATTTTAAACATGGGATGGTAATCATCTGTCCGAAATGGATATCAAACGTAGATAACAATTACCCACACTTGAATCTGACATAATCGTATGAGCATAAGTGCATCACCAATCACATAAGACTCGATATACTCAACTAAAATACTTAATTAACCTATGTACAATATATACAAATTGGGCCGAAGCCCGAATCCCTAACATAACCTTAGTCAGGAGGCTTCTCCTTAATCCATCCTCTGTCCAACCCGTTCAATTCCTTTCACTCATGATTATCTATGAAAACCAAACGAATGGAACGAAGGAACATCTCACATCTTGTGAACGGGTCAGGCCACCAATATTTGAATTTCCCTGGACCAAACCTAATGCGCGACAAGTAATGAGGAGAATGGCTATGCATAAACCTTGCTGGCTTGGTTCTCCTTTTCTTCAGTCGGTTTGGATCCACTGCCTTCCTTTTTGTTGCCTTCTCCCGAGGTTCTGTGAATTTTAGTTGAGTTCCATCCTCTATCTTCCCTACTACCTCATCCACTAACACTTCTTCTTTGATCATAGGTAGCTCAACTTCCATCTCTATGGTCTCCTCAACAAACTCTTGAGCTTCCACCTGGATACCCACACTTAGTTCTCCATTTAACAATTTCTCTAACATCTGTAGATCACCAAGTGGGTCAAAATGCAAATCCTCCCCTACAACAGATGGTATATCAAGCAGCTCCTCACCAAACTCATCTTCCCAAGATTATTCTTCAGTGACTTCATCTTCCAAATCAACTTCACCTTCCTCCTCCTCTTCTTCATCATCATGCTGAAATTGAAATCCCAAGTATTTACCATCCTGGTCGTATGTAAATCGTCCCTGATTTTTCAAACGGGATGCTGTTATGCACTTAATGATATCTTGGATTTCTCTATCTCTTTTTCCCCTGGCATCTCTCAACCATCCATGCAGATCCTCTCTAGATCTATATGCATACATGATGCACTAAACTTAAAAACTAGACCTGAAACCTAAAAATACAACCTAGACTCACAAGACTCACCATAAAAAACTCACAAATAAAAACAAAACAAAGAGAAACACAGACACAACCAAAGCTAGTTTCGCTATTGCCTAGTGTCCCCGGCAACGGCGCCAAAAACTTGATGCGAGCGGTCAGTATACTAAAAATAAGACTAAATTTAATCTATTTAACCTAAGTTAAAGACACTAAATCTAATCCTAGACCTATACTTAACCTAAACACCTAGTAATAATCGGAAAACCTAAACTAGACCGCTCCTAAGGCAAGTGTACCTGTCGGTGGCAGAATAGCTGATGGAAGTCCGGATATCGAACCAATGGACACTAGTATAACAAACTAAACCTAGATTGTGAACTGACTAAGGTAAAAGAGGGGGGTTTGGTGCAACTGATAACCTGATCAGACTGAAACTGACTAAGAACACTAAACTAACAACTACACTAAAACAGCAAACTAAAACTTATAATGAACCTGGAATCTAACTGCAATAAGGAAAACTGGTGTATCTAGGCTGGGAATCAAAAGTATGACAGATGCTGATCTGGACTGACTTATGAAGGATGAAGACTAGGATCTTTAAGGAACAGACCAAGGAATACCTAATGGGACCCATATCAGATACCAGGCAACTCCAAATGGAATCCTAAGGCTGTAATGTATGCATTAGTCTATCGAGTCACCTTCCGGATTTCTCGATATGCAATTGCACTCTAACGGGTGAATCACCTCCCGGATTTCTCCACCCATTTGTATCCTAAGACACTAGAGAGCTATAAAGTTGATAACTTTGACATGGATTGACACTAACACTAAGTAGATCTAAGACAACGCCCTCCCGGGTCGTTTAACTCAAAAATCCCAAGTGTGAGAGACCAACCATCTAACCTATCACCTCCCGGATTTCTAGGTTAGGTCACACATGCAAATAACAATACTTAATGAAGTCTAATCCTATGGAATGTGATCAACAACCCATAAACTAACCAAAAACACAAAGTAGTAGGCCTAACATGCATCTATGTGTGGAAAGACCTTCCTAAACACATGTGGATCAAACATTCACCAAATATAATCATTCAACACATGCAAATATCATCAAAGTTTCAAACTTTACAGCTGATTACAAAGCATATATCATCCATAAGCATAAATCATGTCCAAAATCATCAAAGATCAAAACTTTATCATCCCAAACCTAGATACAACCATAGATCTAGCCACAAATCATACCAACAGTAGCTAAACAAGTCTGAAATATGTCTAAATACATGAAAGATCAAAGCTTTAAACTAAGAACATGTAAAGATAAGGAAAATACTCAAGAACAAGGTCCTTATTCACTTCAACAAGCCCTAATCAAGCTCTTCCTTCCATGGTTAAGCTCCAGCAGCCTCCTAGCTTGATTAGGGTTCCAAAGTCGCAGAAAAAGACCCTTAAAACAGCTGGAATGCGATCCATTTATAGAGGGCTTGAAATTAGGGTTTTAGGCTAGAAATCCATCTGGGGCGCATAGCCTAGCGTGGTAAGCGCGAGGCTAGGCTATGCGCGCGAGAAAAAAGGGAGAATTGCGTCTGATGATGCCAGCCGCATAGCCTGGGACCAAGAAGCCACGCTAGGCTATGCTCCTAGGGTCAGTTTCCTTGATTTCTTTGTTTTTTCACCCGCGCTTGATTCCGATGCCTGTTTGCCTTCATTTCCGCTCCACCGGGACACATTCCTGCACGAAAACACTAAAATGTAAAAAGGAACATAAATCGACTCGAAATATTTACAAAACTAACAAAAACAGGCTCGAATATGCACAAAAACGGATGTGTTAAACTAACACATCACTATCTCCCAGGTCTCCAGGTTCTTATCACCTAGAAATGCCCCCCACCCATACTATCACCCAGGCTCAAGAATCCTCTACTGTTGCTGTGGAGGAACCACTCTCTCCCACTACCCAAACACTTATGAGAGTGGTGACACAGCTGCAAGCAATGTTTCCTGACCCAGAGCCTACCATATCCGAGGTTGATCTTAGGAGTTTAGAAGAGATCAATGCAGATGAGGCTGCCACTACTGTTGATCTTAATCAGGATCCTCAGGTCAGTGGTACAGGAACTAGGACCTCACCTGCGGCAACCCACACTAGGGAGGCCTTATTTGAAGCCCTTCTCAATGAGGGGAATCCAAGGTGCCAAGAAACCATATCTGGTGGTGGAGGTGCAGGGGCTAGGCTCAGGACTCCATCACCCCATGATTCTACTCCGGTAGATGAGGGCACCACATCACAGGAATTGACGGCTACTATTTCATCCCTCTAAGCCAGGGTAGCTCAACTGGAAGATGAGGTTGCTAGCCTGCGGCTTGAGGTCCAGGCTAAAGATGCTACTATTCTGGACCTCAGGAGGCATCTCCCAGTGATCTACACATCATTTCATCCTGATCCTGATACAACTACATTTGTCTCCCCTGATGCTACCAAAAAGGGGGAGAAGTTGCAATCTGCAGGATCAGAACCAGAAGCAAGAGAAGAGGAAGGTGCACATGAAGCCAACCCATCCATAGTCACTTTGACTACTGAATGGGATGACTTCTTGGGTACTTACTTCCATGATTCTACTACTTCCTCTTCCTCTTCTTTTGAGGCAACAGAGGCTGCCAAAGAGACAGAGCAAGAGCCTACAACAACATATGTCTCCGTGGAGCCTCAGTCCCCTGTTGGGACTCAACAGTCCCCCTCTGGGACTAAGTCTCCTCCTGAGACTACAGCCCAGGTTGCCATGGAGGAAGCTACTCAAGAAGAACCAATCTCCATGGAACATGTGTCCTCTTCTGGGACAAAGACTGCTGAAGATCTCTCCTCCATTCCTGAGCACTCTGTGGATGCTGATAAGGAGTCACCCAAGATGGTTGGTCAACTGGAGGAGGTAGTGAATGCTAAGGTTAATTCCGAAGCTGCAGCTGCTTCCGAAGGCCCAGCCATTATAGATGACTCCTCCACAGAGGAGCTACTTGTCGATGAACCAGCTGGTGAGGCTACAGGATCCTTCTCCTCTGGGGCAAAAGCAATGGATAAAGGTAAAAGAAAACTAACCCCAGCTGAGGAAGCTGAATTAGAGGAGAGGAGACCAAAGAAGATGAAGGGCCGACCAGACACTTCCCTGGATAATGAGCTTATCAGACTATCTGCTCTTCTCCAGGAGAAGGAATATGACTTGGATGAAGTGTTGCTCGGGTCGGTACCTCAAATGGTTGCCGAGCTAGACAAGGTGCAGCAGCAAGAACAGGCAGCTGCTGCATCAACAGCCAAAGTGAAGCTCACAAAGAACCAAAAGGATAAGGCCTACAGAGACAAGTCGAAGGCTTTCCTCCTTGAATATGGCTTCCATGCTCGGCAGCTAGGCCCTATGAAGAACTCAACCATGGACATGCATATCAGAGACATCAAGGCCAAAATAGCCAGCGGTGAGTTGCTTCAAATTGAGCAGATAAGGGCTTAAAGGGCAAGCCTAATTAGAGGCTTAGGTCTAGGGGAAGGAGCTACAATTGAAATTCCCATCTCTGGAGCAGGGATCAGAGATGGTGAGGAAGTCATGTGTGGGAAAGCTACTAAGGCCATGTTCCCCAACATGTTTCCCCTAGACCCTAAAGAAGAACAAACATCTCCTCCATCAAGTCCTTCTATGGACAATATGCCAATCTCTTCAGTGATCAAGATCAATAAGGGTAAAAAGACTACAAGGAAACAACAATCAACAGACCCTGATCCTGAGAGACAAACATAGGCTGATGAGAGGAGAACAGAACCCTCAATAATTGAGGATGTTAATCCACAGACCACTGCAACAACAGGTGCAGCAGTGGGCTCAAATGTGGAAGAATAGTGGGCTCAAATGTGGGCTCAAATGTGGAAGAACAACAGGTGCAGCACTGCTCAAGACAGATCAAGATTCACAAGAAGAAAGAGCATGGCCAGAAGGAAAAAGAGAACATCTGCCATCTCCTCTGACTCTGAGCCAGAGTCACCTCCCCCAGGACCAAAAGCCAAACCAACAGCCTCAATGCCCAAAGATCATCCAAAGGACCTATATGATCTAAAGCATTATCATACCTACGTTCCTGTTGTAAAGTGGAGCTACAATGTAGTTCACAAAGAGTTTACTCTCTCTCTGCTTAATGGAGGAATAAAGGTTTTGGATTTGGCACAACTGATTGTGCTGGCTGCACCCTTTGTTTTTGATTTGGAAAACCTCCCTCTTGGAAATCCAGACAATGGATCAGAAGGGAGGCAAGCACTCAGATGGGTAACTGCAAGGGCTCAAGTCCTGAGGGGAGAGAAAATTGTAAGGATAGTCCCATAGGAAGTTTTGGTAGCATCAGCCTAGGGGGAGACTGTAAAGACCAATAAAGGCTGATGCTCACCAAACTTAAATTTTGTCTAAGTATAAGAAACTACACAGACAAACAACCTTCGGAAGGAAGGAGCTACTCTTCGGAAACAGTATTGCTTCCAAAGGGTAACTAACTCCTACTGAAGGCTGTACAAGACAAACACTTCGGAAGATTGATACTTAGAAGATAAAGCTTCATAACTTCCGAAGACATAAAGCTTCTGAAGAATTAAAGACTTCCGAAGACTGACAGCTTTTGAAGACTCTCCTTTGCACCAAAGATAAAGACAAGGACTTCCGAGGTTTATCCTCTGACAAAGACTTTAGCTGATTACTTTCTCAGTACAAAAGAGATTGACACAAGACATGCTGGTCTGATTAAATACAAAAAGACATACCGATAGTCAGACAATACCTTACCTCTCTTACCTAGCATTAAATGCAAAAGAACATCTGAAGCCTTGAAGATCAACAACATTAAATGCGTTTTGTATTTAGCTCGTCTTTGGTTAAGTCAATGTCTATATTTGTAATAATTGGAATTGAGTGTCTTAGCCTGTTAAGACACTCTACATACTAGAATAAGCTTTACTTTATGTACTTGTCTAGTATACCCAACTTGTATTCCTACGTGTATACGGTTGTAGCCTTGGCTATATAACCTCTCATGGTAAAGTCTATAAGTGTGCTTGTTGGTTTACACTTGTAATACTTTGAGAGAAATATATCTTTGAGCTTGAATTTACTTGTGTGTTCTTAACTGTTATTCAAAGATTATTTGTTTATCATTGAGTGTTTGTTAGATCTTTCTAATAGACGTTTCGCATCTATTAGATTGATTGTGAGAAGATCTTGTGTAAGTGTTGTTTGAGATGAACAACCCGATCCAACATGTTTGGAACTTGGTTGTTATGTTCCTAACGTTGACCTGGCCCGTTTTGGTCGTTTTATCGCGTTTTGGGATCCAATAACCTTCTGTTATACATAGGTGTTCTTACTTAGTTCTAACGAACTAATGGTGATTTAAATGTGGTGTTTTGTAGGTGAACGTAAAGGGTGATGGAGGACATGATCGGATTGTTTTCAAGGACTCGGATTGAAATGGGTCTTGTGGTTGTATTTTGTTAGTTAAAATCAAAGGTTTTGTGAATTGTATTAATGTAAATGGAGTTTTCGAATGTTTAACTAACATAAAACCTTTTGGAACTTGGATGTAAACCGATTATCAAAGTGTTATTATGCACTTGTTTATTTCGAAAAATCTGAGACCTAACTCTGAGGATGATTTAAACACATGTAATGCGTGTGTGAATTTTGGGGTTTATAGTTATGATGTATGATGTTGCTCCCATATTCTTATGGGGTAAGTATGATGTTGCTCCCATATTCGTATGGGGTAAGTTTGATGTTTCTCCCATATTCGTATGGGGTAAGTATGATGTTGCTCCCATGTTCGTATGGGGTAAATATGATGTTGCTTCCGTACTAGTTATGGGGTAAGTATGAACGATGTTCCCATCCAAGTTATGAGGTAAGTATGATGTTGCTTCTGTACTCCTTACAGGGTAAGTATGAATGATGCTCCCATCCTAGTTATGGGGTAAGTATGATGATGCTCCAGTACTTGTACTGGGTAGGTATGGATCTGCAGAACGCTTCGGCGAGTCAGGTCAACATTATGGATCCTTGTGCCGGCATAAGTCCATTGTTTACGCTCAGTAGCAGTGGTTGTATAATGATTATGTGACATGTTAGCACATATGGAATATATGATGATTATGTGTTATCATTTCGTATGATGAATGTATGGTGTTTTCAGTAAATGATGTTTTAACTCACAAAACGCTTGTCATTATTTATGAAAAACTAGAACTCACCAGCGTAAGCTAACTTTTTAGTATGTATGTCAGGTTGAAGTACAGGTTGGAAGGAAATGGAGGAGCTCGTGGCACACATTCAGAAGATGAAGTGGTTTTTGGCAATCCAGGATATTTTAATACAAACATTTATATGTATTTATGTTTTGACAAACTATGTTTAAATTTCGTTGCATGATTTATGAAAGTTTCTGGTTTAAGAACTATGTGATGATAATGTAAACCCAACTCTGGGAGGTACCTGGGATCGGGGCCTCTTATTTTTCTTTTCTTTTCTTCTCTTAAAAAATCTTTTGGTGTAACTTAGGCTAATGCTTTACCATTATTTCTATAACTATTTTTTAATATAATTATTATTTTGAAACACATTTTTCCCCTTCTTTTTCTCTTAAAATATAATCTTTTGTTACAATTTACGTTAATGTTGTAACACTTTTTTATAACTACTTTTTGATATAAATATTATTCAAGATCGAGTATGTATATGTTTTCGGTTAGATTAACTCTGATACAGTTTTACGTTTATATGTTTCGTCATAAATATTAGTCAAAACAGATTCCGTCTATGTTTCTGGTCAGGTTACATACAATATATTTTTACCTTTTTTATCCTTTTGTCTTTTTTTTTCCTTTTAAAATATAATCTTTTGGTACAATTTAAGTCAATGTTGCAATGATTTTTCTAAATTACTTTTCAACATAAATATTACTCAAAATCGAGTATGTCTATGTTTTCGGTTGTGTTAACTTTAATATATTTTTAGTTTTATATGTTTCGTCATAAATATTAGACAAAATCAATTCCGTGGATGATTATGGTTGGGTTATATAGGATATAGTTTTACTTTTTTAAATACATTTCGAATATTGTAATTCTAATTATTACAACGACATGATATTTATTTACATTGCGATTGTTTTCACTTTTTATTAACATTTTTGTTAAATGAATTAACTCATTTATAGTTTTAAAAATCGATTTATTGTACGTTTCAACGCCGCCGCAACACACGACAGGTAAATTACAAGTTATATAATAATATCAATTTTTTGTCATTTTTTTATCGGTGCATGATACAAAATTTGGTATATTAAATAATTAATGATGTATTGTCCTCGTGATAAGATGGAGCTATGAGGAAAGTGATAGAAGACCCAGGTCCTGCGTTTGATCCTTGATCTCACCCGGTTTTACCGGCTTTCATCGTCGTGCCTTTGGGCAGGTGCTTGGGTTGGGTTTTTTTCGAGAATTGATGGTTGGTGGGCTAAGGGCTCCGTCCGTCTGGACTAGTGACAAGTTCAAGCATCCTTTAGCAATTAGAGGGTGCGTACAAAGTACCCGACAGTTGATTAATCTGCTACCAATGATCCTCAACTCAAGTGGTTGAGGAGAGATACCATGTGGCTTCAATATTGGGGAGGTCACGCGTTCAATTCCTGACATGGACAAAATACGGATTTCATGCTGGGTTAGGGGGTTTTCTCTCACATATGATAGGTTTCCTCCTATTCAGTGTGAATATGATTGGGTGAGTCTATGACTCGTCACTTATCCAAATTGACGTTGAAAAAAAAGTTGTTTAATCTGCTGTCTAAAAAAATAGAGTAAACTTCTCTTTTGCTCCCTGTGGTTTGACAAAAGTAATCATTTTCATCCAAATTCTGAAATTTTGTAATTTTCCTCCATTAGTTTCAGAAAATTAACCATTTTCATCCAAAGTCCATTTAAACTTTGGATGAAAATGATTACTTTTGTCAAACCACAGGGACTAAAATGGTTAATTTTCTGAAACTAATGGAGGAAAATTGCAAAATTTCAAAATTTGGATGAAAATGGTTACTTTTGTCAAACCACATGGAGTAAAAGAGAAGTTACTCAAAAAAATAATTAAAACAACAGGCCACTTATTCGTTGACTTAAAACAAATATAATCTTGAAATAACAGACGGCAATGGAACCTCACCGATGGACTCACACGAGCCATCGCCACCGTCTGCCAGCCGTGACTGGTTATTCCCCGCCCCATCACCGTCGTTCGTCCACTCCTACTCCTCCAACCACCGCCATCTTCACAAACCTCCGGCCAGAAGGTTTTCTACCTACCCTAGACATTCCGAAACCCCTGCTGGAACACCCTTCCACACCACTTCATCATCATCTCCGGCATCCTCATCTCATCGTGACCTAAAATATGCAGGATTCAGACGCCGTACAAATTTCTCTCGACAGTACGAAATATCTCCGGCGCCCGAAGTGGCTGTTTCATCAATTCCGCATCAAATTCCACAGAAATGTGACGTTTCCGACGAGAAAACCTCCAGCCGGAAAAATTTTACGGAGTTGGCCGGTGGTCGGTTGAAACTCCGGTGGCAGATGGCGTTTTTGGTGGCTGTTAGTTCGTCATATCTCTTTTACATATGCGATTGTTTGCTGTTTGAATTGAAGGTTTTGTTATGTGGTGCAGGTTTTGATAACGAGTTTTTCTTCATTGATTCACAAGAATATTTCTTTGCATAATCAGACCAACGATCTTCAGGTAGTAATACATCAATTAGAAGTTTGATTGTTTCTTAGAGAATATTTTGACTTTAATTTTGGTGGTCAAACCTAGAACTTCACTCATGCTGTCAATGTTCATGTAGAACTTGGTTTAAAAATGTGCAAGGCATTGAGTAGTTTAGGTCCTAAAAATGTTCAAGAATCATCCATAGGCGAGGTGATGTTATATAGGCTTATACGAGGCGCATACGAGATCAATCATAAACGATTAGAAATTCTGACAAATAATTATTGGCCCCCTATACGTCTATCCGAGGCGTACAAGGGGTGTGAAACTTGAGGGTTGTGTGTAAGAATAACATGACCTTTTTAAACTAAGATGCAGAGTTACAATGATATATGTACCATCATCTTTAGAGTTTTTTATATAAATGGTTGTGTTCAAATTTTATATAGGCCCAGATTTCAAAACTCAATGTGAAATTACAAGCCTGCAATTTACTGCAACCAATGGATTTTGATGATCTAGATTCTCAAGAAAGTGTCGAAATTCCCAACAAAAGGTTGAAAAGCATATCATTGATCATCTCGGTTACAATTCTCTCCATTCCTTTCATATTTCTCAAGTACGTGGAGTATGTATCAAAGTCAAGATCACCTGGCAATTTAAAGGAAGAAGCATCTTTAAACAAGCAGATAGCTTATAAGGTTGACGTGTTTTTATCAGTTCGTCCATATTCAAAGCCATTAGCATTGCTGGTTGCAACTCTTCTTCTTATTGGTGTTGGTGGGCTGGCACTTTTTGGTGTTACTGATGATAGTTTGGCAGATTGCCTTTGGTTATCATGGTCTTATGTTGCTGATTCAGGAAACCATGCTAACTCTGAGGGAGTTGGTCCTAGGTTAGTGTCGGTTTCAATAAGTTTTGGTGGGATGCTTATATTTGCAATGATGCTAGGACTTGTTACCGATGCAATATCTGAGAAGTTTGACTCTTTGAGGAAAGGAAGAAGTGAGGTGGTTAAGAAAGACCACACACTAATTCTTGGTTGGAGTGATAAATTGGTGAGTTTTCAATTTTGAGTTAATATGTAAAATTTTCCAACATTTTTTAACTTCCTTTTGTGATTTTCTTGCAATTTTTTGTATTCTGGTAGTCAAAAACTTCAAATATTTCCACCTGCTAATGATGTAATGGACTTAGGGATCACTATTAAATCAACTTGCTATAGCAAATGAAAGTCTTGGTGGAGGGATTGTGGTAGTGATGGCTGAACGAGACAAAGAAGAGATGGAACTTGACATAGCTAAAATGGAATTTGACTTTAGACAAACATCTGTGATATGCAGAAGTGGAAGCCCTCTTATATTGGCTGATCTTAAAAAGGTAAAATGATGCTTGTGTAGTTTATGTTATCATTTTGCCTTTCTCCAAGAAGTTATTTGGTGTTCGTTATATTAGCATTTAATTAAGTCTATTTACTCTGTTTATACAATGTTTAGTTGTCTAATGTGGGATGAGCTTTTTAGGTATCTGTTTCAAAGGCGCGTGCAATAATCGTTCTAGCTGAAGATGGAAATGCTGATCAGGTTAGTAATATATAACACACATAATTCTTTTTTTTAATGTGTAATGATCATTAATTTCCATAAATAAGATCCAATGCAGAGTGATGCTAGAGCTTTGAGAACAGTGTTAAGCCTAACTGGAGTGAAGGAGGGACTTCGAGGACACATTGTGGTGGAGCTTGGTGATCTTGATAACGAGGTCCTTGTAAAACTTGTAGGTGGAGATCTTGTTGAAACCGTAGTGGCACATGATGTAATTGGTCGTTTGATGATTCAGTGTGCTAGACAGCCTGGCCTTGCACAGGTAAAAATTTCGTCTTTCATAGTTTCTTGTAGATCTTTTAGTATATTCGATTTATATTCTTATCACTATGAGTATGAGAAAATTTGAAAACCAACCCTAGCAATGGTTTTTTGTTGGATGAGGGGCGGTAATTTTGATTCAATTGTCTATAAATGGGCTGATCTAGGTTATGTTTATACATGTAGTTACTGTGTCAAATGAGTTTAGTACAAAAAATAGCCAAGGCAACATGCCCATGGGTCAAACTGGTCGAACATCATCCAAAGTGTATTTTTAACGCGCAAAATAACTTTTGTAACTAATTATATATCAAAAAACAATAAAAAAATATAACTTAAAACCAAGGTTTAAAAAGGCGGAAACGAGCCTCGAGGCGTTTTCTGTTAGCCTCACGAGGCGTAAGCCTCGAGGCGGACTGAGGCATAAGCCTCAAAACTATATTAAAAAATAATTAAAATTATAGATACATTTCATAAAAGTCACAATTAACACTAAACAAATGTTAATTTATAGTGTTATTATTATTTTTTTGTATATATAACGTTAACTTTATACTTTTTATGTATAAATTTAAAAATTAATTTATTAATAAAGGTAATTCTGTAACTAAGATAAACTTAAGGGGTAAGTTATGTAACTTTTGTTTAGATAAGCACATTTGACTGTAAAAGCAGTCAACATTAATAGCAAATGTTTTCCATCGACGTGTCTGCCGTGAGTTCTCACCTTCACCGCCGTGAGTTCTCACCTCCACCCGAAAATCGAGAACATCTTCACAGAAAAGTCAACAAGAAAAGTCGATCAAATAAATTAACGACAATCTGATCGTCTGGAAGCTAATCGAACCTGAGAATGAAGCTGAGTCGATTGAATGGAAGCTAATCGAATCTGTGTCTGCAAGCCAATCGATCTAAGCGTGACGAGAATCGAAGAATGGATGCGCCTGGTTCGTCGTTTTATTTTAATTAGGGTTTCTTTCTAACGTTCTTTTCTATAAATGGGTCAAAAAAAATGTTAAAAAGGGTCAAATGGCCACCTTTTACGAGGCTTAAGCCTCACCGCCTCGCCTCACCGCCTCGTACCGCCTTGAACCGCCTCGATCGGGCTGAGGCTTAGGTTCCAATTTCCCCCACTGAGGCTACGCCTCTTAGGCTGTTTCTGGCCGCCTCAGCCGAGGCGTACGCCTCGAGGCGCGCCTCACACCGCCTTTTTAAACCATGCTTAAAACCAAAAGTTATTTTTGATACAAAGTATCCATTCATGTATAAACTGTTGAGATTCTTACCATAAGTTAACCCAGTTTAACCCAAAAATGTATTGACCCATTACTCAACTCCCTCATTTCACCACCTCAACCTAACATAATCTTCTTTTTTGCTATTTGTGTGATGTCCTTGATACTTTTAATACCATGTGACTGAAACTGCAGGTGTGGGAAGATATTCTTGGTTTTGAAAATTGCGAGTTCTACATCAAAAGATGGCCACAATTGGATGGTATGTCTTTTGAGGATGTTTTGATTAGCTTTCCGGATGCTATTCCTTGTGGAGTAAAGTCGGTTGCTAGTGGGGGAAAGATTATTCTTAATCCTGACGAATCTTATGTTCTACAAGAAGGTGATGAAGTTCTTGTTATAGCTGAGGATGATGATACATATGCTCCTGCACCATTACCAATGGTGATTTTCTTTCAATCATGACTAGATAATTTGGTATTTTGTTTGATGCAGATTAACTCATTTTTTTTCATCTAATGTAATATGTATTTCAATTGCCCCTTTTCTCGATTAAATGTCAAATGGGGAAAAGATAATGTGGTTTGCCACTGCCTTACCCATCATAAGCATATAGCTCATGGGTTGACTCTAAATAAACACCTTTTGCGCAAATTTTTTTTGTTTTTTTCTTCTATATAAATACTTTGTCAACTTGATCACAAAATTTGATATTATTCCAGTAATAATCTAACTTTTTAAATATAATGATTTTGAAGGTTTTACATATTACAATTTACATATACACACCAAACATTATTTGGCCCATGTTGCCCCTTTTGTTTTTTACTGGCTTTTTTATTCTGCCAGTTTGTCTCGTTAACAAACATCGGAATTGACTCATTCGGTCTAAATTCACATAACTACCTTTGTGTAGCAGATGTCTAGTTGTTCTAAGCATTAATTTTCTAGTTTATTAGAGAGTCGGCCCATCTCCCTTCATTTCATTCTTTCTTTTCTATTCATTATATATTTATATTAGTGACCAAAATGAGGTGCCGTGCATGTGTGGATAGATGGCTTTCTAAAAGAACGTTCTTACTTTATGCACATTGAGGTTTGTCCCACCATGGAATTCAAGCGAGTGTGGGGAATAACGTAATAAAACTTACATAGGTATAATAAATTTGGTCATCAGGTGAAAGAAGCACCATTCATACACATTTCCCGACCAGCAAGAAAGCCCCAGAAGATACTACTTTGTGGATGGAGGCGGGACATTGATGATATGATTGTGGTGAGTTCTATCATGTAACATCCCTAATCTATTCTTTTTTCTGCACCTCAATACTGCAGGTGTGGAGAGGAAACCTACCTAAAGCATTATTTGTTCCAAATTCTCTGGAAAAGATACTTCTGTGTGGTTGGCGGCGTGACATTGAAGACATGATTACGGTAAAATCACAAGGAATTTGATGTGTCCCCTTACCTTACTAGTGGCAGTTTCGACCCATTCACTTATGAACAGGTCGATTTGGGCTATGATTATCCCTACAAACATATATAAAAAAAAAGTTTATTTAAAAGGGAAGCAGGTCAGACAAGGAGATGGTAGATGAGTAGACAGTCACCCAATAGTGTATTTACGCTTATAGGTTCCTAAATTGTTTATTTAAGAAGATAAACTATTAGTGTAAGAACATAATTTATAATCATATTTAACACCGACTATATTAAAAGAACAATAACATTCATCTGTCATCCTGACGTGCTTCAACTTGTACTTAAATAAAATGATCTATGTTAATCCGAACCCATTACTGGCCTCCATTTTGCCACTTCTATCACTCCCATTTATTTGGCTTGTGCTCGAAGCACTCACTCACATGTTAGAATATTTCCTTGACCCTAAACAATGTTATACCTAAGAATCTCTCTTTTTAGCTCATGAAAATTTTCACGTGCTGCATTCATCATCTTTTTCAGAATTTTCACGTGCTGTATTCATCATCTTTTTCATAAGTTTGCTATAAACTCTTTTGTGTTTCTTATATATATATATATATATATTAGGTACTGGATGCCTTTTTAGCACCAGGTTCAGAGTTATGGATGTTTAATGAAGTTGTTGAAGGTGTGAGGGAACAAAAGCTCATTGATGGTGGTTTAGACATTGAGAGATTGATGAATATAACACTGGTTCATCGTGAAGGGAATGCTGTTATACGCCGACACCTGGAAAGCCTTCCATTGGAATCTTTTGATTCAGTGAGTAGAAATATATTTGATTTTATATCTAAAATGGGTGTTTAGAGGATGTATAATCTATTCTGCCATTGATATAAATGTGACCCTTGATGACATTAGAGTTGGCAATTCCAACACATGTAGATGGGTCTAATGAGAATAGTCGGCCAAAAGGGAGCTGGACAAATGAGTTAAACTTGTTGAAAGTTGAAACTGTTATCTAATTAATTACAGCCTCCTAAACTGCCTTATTCACATGTTTAAATTATCATAATCCTATAATTTTATAGTCATATTTAACCTATTACTTTGCAAATGAGAGAACTCAGACACAAAAATGTTAAACAGTCAACTCGCGTATCTGATATAATAAATACCAATCTCCTGACACAATTTGTTCGGCAGTTCGGCCTGCTTAATCTGTCCATTTTGCCGCCTTTACTATGTATTTGGAATTTAATACATAAAGCTTGAACCAATGTTCCTTTCGGGTTATGGACCTTATTCTTCGTAATGCCTTACCTCAAATCATAGCCAGGGGTTTTTATTTTTTTTACTAATCTTCGCCTTCTTTAAGCAAGAGATGCCTGTAACTTAATCTCAGTAAGCCTAATGTGATAACCTATCAGATATAATTTTTTTTTAAGTACCACTATGATAGAGATTATAGTTTATTAATATGTTGGTAATACTTAGTAGTTATGGTAGGTTCTAGATAAGGGTAGTTTGGTCATATTGTCATATTGATTTCTAGTTATGTGTTAGTGGGTTATAAATAGGGGTTAGTCTTATGAGATGGGTGGGGAGAAAATTATTGAGACTGAGTATGGGCTCCTGCTTGTGCAGTGAGAAGGGTGTAACGCTGGACATCATCTTCTGATGTAATCGTTTGATCATTTGATCTGTAACCTAATTTCCTTCTTCTAGTTTCTGTTTCATTATTGTTATATACTCGAATCGATCTTCATTAATGGTCCGACCCTGCCTCGGACCTGCCAATTTCATCTTAATTTCATAATTGTTGGACTTCATTGCTGGCTTCTTCCATCAATTCCCGTCGATTTCATCTACATTTGTTGTCTGTTGATTTTCCAGTTTTGCCGACTAAGATAGCGCCTGCTCTTCTCCACTTCCAATTGCATATCTGTTGGATCTAATCGACGGATTAAGGCCCCAATTCCCGGTCAATTTCAAGTTCTGTGGTCGATTGTTTGGTTTAGCGCTCACGTCGCCGCCAATTTTAGGTCCTGTCACTTTCAATTTCGTCAACGTGTTCCGATTTGATTCAAGTTGCTTTCAATTTCATCCTTACTGGTTCTAATCACGGCCGTTGTTCCCCGATTTTTGACGATTGTCGATTGATTTTTCAGCTTTGTCGTCACTTAGCCGCCGATTGCAGGTTCTGCCATTGTCAAACTCAGCATCGTGTTTCAGATTGGATGCAATTTGTATCCTTCAAAGTCACGTTTCATTTTCCATTCTTATTTGTTTCAAGTCACCATGTGAGGCAACTCTGATTCTCTTTCATTCTAAATTTATGTTGATTCACTGCAATTTCAAATTCAGTTGATTCAATTTCAATTTTAATTTCTGTTGCTTCCATTTTAATTTCTGTTGATTTCAATTTCAATTTTGATTTGACTCCATTTCTGTTGACTCAATTTCATCTATTCTGTTTGATTATACACTTTATCAATCATGGTTAATCAAACCTCTCGATTGGATTCTCACGAACAACAGATCTGTCAACTTTAGAACGAAGTGGCAGAAATCAAGACATCGCTCAAATTGTTGCAGGAAGAGCGATCGGCTTCTATTGAATTTCGCAAAACAGTTCTCGTTTGGATGAAGAAACAGGACAAACAATTTGTTGAATCTCTATCGAGAGCATCTGGCATTATTTTGCCCAGTTCTGGTACTTCCTCCGACTCTAAGGATGGTTCAGTGGATTTGCAGAAGCCTCAATTGCCTGAAATCAGTGGATTTCAACCTCTGAGAGACTTTCAACGTGTGAACCTCAATGTGGACACAAATTCCACTCCTGATGCCTTGACAACAAGCGTAGAAGAGAGGATTTGCCCTAATCTCAGCAACATTTATGTTTTCCATTATGGGGATCCCCTTGGACCTTTTGAAGATACTAACATATTGGGTCCGTTTATGCTCAAACAGGGTGGTGCAAATCAATTCTATGACCGACAGTCCACACCACTACCAGCGAGTCCGTGTTTGTTCCGATCAGGAGCCTACTCTACTCCTGAGTTGGGACATGTTTTTCATCGTGATCGAGTAGTTCGATATCTTCTGCGCTTGGAATGGAAAGGACGTAGGAAGAAAGGCATTTGTTTGCGTTGGGGTAATCGATATGGGCCAGCTCACAAACGTCCGAAAGACAAGTTAATTGAAGCGAATGGTTTTAACTCCCAAGTCTTGAGGACAAGACTTTTAAATAAGGGGGGAGTAATGATAGAGATTATAGTTTATTAATATGTTGGTAATACTTAGTTGTTATGGTAGGTTCTAGATAAGGGTAGTTTGGTCATATTGTCATATTGATTTCTAGTTATGTGTTAGTGGGTTATAAATAGGGGTTAGTCTTATGAGATGGGTGGGGAGAAAATTATTGAGACTGAGTATGGGCTCCTGCTTGTGCAGTGAGAAGGGTGTAACCCTGGACATCATCTTCTGATGTAATCGTTTGATCATTTGATCTGTAACCTAATTTCCTTCTTCTAGTTTCTATTTCATTATTGTTATATACTCGAATCGATCTTCATTAATTATGTGTTGTTGCCTGAAGGAAGCTTTTTTTCATGATGCTTTTGCATGAATTCTGATGTTGATCGTGGCTCATACAGATTTTGATTCTGGCTGATGAATCAGTAGAAGATTCAGCAATACAGGCAGATTCTAGATCTCTTGCTACATTATTATTAATACGCGATATCCAGGTATTTGGGTGTTTATTAATAACATTTTGAACCACATTAATAGTTTCTCTTTCATCACATGGAGTTCTAGTATAACTTTATAGGAGTTGGATCTAGTAAGAAAAGATTTTTGCCTAAGAAAAGTAAGAAGCAATAGGAATTTGACATGTGTCATGCTAATAATATAAAAACAAAACTCCAGTACAAAAGACAAAATCCAGTACACAAAAAATTAAAATCCAGTACAAAAAATTAAAATCCTTACAAAAAATTAAAAATCCAGTAAAAAAACCAAAAATACGATACAAAAAAAATCAAAAATCCAGTATAAAAAAATAAAAATACAGTACAAAAAACAAAAATCCAGTACAAAAAACAAAAATACAGTACAAAAAAATCAAGTACAAAAAGGTACAGAACAAAAAATAATCTAGTTTAAAAATCCCTCTTAGGAATTTCCACATGTCAAACTTTTATTGGTTCTTACTCTTCTTAGTCAATAATCTCTTCTTATTTGATCTTTATATATTGAGAAGTTTCAATACTTGATATAGGCAATTTTAACCATTTACACCACAATGAGTCGATTCTCACTATGTTTTTATCTGGTTTAACTACAAAAGAGAGAGGTTAAATGTCACTCGAAATGTATTTTCGATACATAATTTTCTATTTTGTATGTTGAAAAAAAATGATTGTTATAAAAAAAATATAATTTTTAATCATACATGACACGCAAATCGTTGATAAACCATTTTGACTCTGAAAGAAGTTACCCCCTTTCAAAACAAAATGATGTATGTAATCTCATTTGGTATGCGGATTCATTTTGTGGCTGCAAATTCTTAGCATCTAATTTAGAAATGGCAATCTTCATCCAAATCAAAGAAATGGGTTGGTTTAGTGAACAATTATTGTACCATGTGTTGAAATAAGTAACATCAAAACATAAAATGGGTCGATATGGGTAACACTTTAACATAATACGGGTCAAGATGGGTAAACTAAAAACTATGTGAATGCAATAGATTCAAATGTTTAACAAATGATTAATAGCATATTTAATGAGAAAATCACTAAAAATTATCCTAATGGACTATTTATTTAGTTCCAACACATTTTAACTTAAACCGAATTGATGTTTTTTAAAAAGAATTCATTTTGACCGAAATTGATTTTGCTTATAACTTGTTATGACTCGCACCTAACCTGAACCCATTCTGACCTGTACCTAACCCGACCCAATCCGCCTATTTTGCCAAGCTTAATCTAATTGTAATTTCACATATGTTTGTTTTGCAGGCTAAGCGTCTTCCATACAGAGAAGCCAAAGCTTCTCAAGGCCGAAAAGGCAGCTTTTCGCAAGGTTCTTGGATCGGGGAAATGCAGCAGGCTTCAGATAAATCGGTTATAATTAGTGAAATCCTTGATCCAAGGACTAAAAATCTATTATCCATGTCAAGAATCAGTGATTATGTTCTTTCAAATGAGCTTGTTAGTATGGCACTAGCAATGGTTGCAGAGGACCGCCAGATAAATGATGTACTTGAAGAGCTTTTTGCTGAAGAGGTAAGCTTTTAAGTGTTAGGCTAAACATACCTCCTCTCTTACTGGTCAGTTGTCATACACCCTCTCTGGAAAAATCTGTTCAAAGGTTGTCATATTTTGGCCCATGAAAATGCTAAGAATTTTTACAAAGGTTTCTTTTGAACAATTTAAAAGCATTTTCTGTAAAAAAAACAAAAAGTAAATGATTAATAAAAAAGTTATATAAATGTTTTAGAAAAATCAAATTGTTATTTAAAAACCTAATAAAAAACATTTTATAAAGAGTAAGAAAAAGCCTCTATAAAAAAACCCCTTGTATAGAGATGAATCAAATTTTTTTAAAAATATTAAGAATCTTGATAATGATAATTATTTTATATTTAATTATTTGATAAATATGAAAATAATCGTTTGAAAAGAAGATAAAAAGACTAAAAAATAAGATTGAATTGTATTTATCCTAGAAGTTGAATATAGTATAACAAGTAAAATGGGATTGGGTAATGGGTTAGAATAGGTTCAGTGTTTAGGATGGGGTCAGGATGATATTAAGCAAAATCAGTTTGGGTCTAAATAGATCATTTATAAAAACATCAATTTAGTTTAAGTTAAAATAGATTGTAACTAATCAAATAATGTAGTTGCATAATCTTTAGTGATTTTCTCATTAAATGTATTATCGATAATTCTTACCCATTTGAATCCTTCTATTTACATAGTTTTTAGGTTACCTATGGTGACTTGCATCATATTAAGGTGTTACCCATCTCAACTCGTTTTATATTATGATGCTACCTATTTAAACCTAAAATACAATAGTTGGTCATCCTAACCAACCATTTATGCATTTATCTTGTATTCGATCAAGATTGTAAGGTCTAGTTTTACTTTTACACAATCAATTCCACATTATTAGAAGATATAATCCAAAAGGTATTTTGCTTTTTCATAGATGTATGTTGGGTTTAAATTCAATCTTCATCTTCTTCATTTACCCCCAACCAGCCTCCATCACCACAAATCTGTAAACCCTTAAATACCCATCACAAATTGCTACCCAAAAACCCACGGCGTCAATTCAACCCTCATTGTCATTGTCCTCCTATTAACTGTTGCCGGCGTGACCCACAGATCAACAGTTAAACCCCTTACAACGACTCCAAAGAAGTTCTCAGGGAACATACAGAGGAATCATATCCATGGACAGACCTTTTGAAGGGCCCAGGTGTGCCCTGGCTCCTAGTTTTTCTAATTAGAATGGTCAATTTAGTAGTATGTCGTTGGAAAATTTTATAGGTATTGAGTCCGGACTCCTCCGTTTTCTTTCTAAAATCCTTCGACCCCTCAGAGTTTTTTTCAAGCTCTGTTAATGATCATATCATCAAAAGCATATTTATTCTACAACTACAGGCTGTGAATTTGATGGACCGGTGGCATAGGTTTTCACCATAAAAGTTTAATCTATTATAAATTTTCATTTATAAGGATGATTTCTATAATTATTTCTAATTAAGGACATCATCCATAAAGTGAGTAAATATAAATGACGATTTATGAAATTTACTCTTTATTTATATATTGTCTCAATAAAATATAATTTCTTGATTAAAATTTGAAACTTTTTCTTGGAGTAATATTTAAACATAATTGTTAGTTTATATTAAATTAAAAGGCTTATTAGTTGCTATTTTTTTTTTTTTTTTTTGGTTAAGCAGGGCAACGAGATGCACATAAGGCAAGCAGATCTTTATATCTACGAAGGTGAAGAATTGAGTTTTTATGAAATCTTGTTGCGTGGTAGACAAAGAAGAGAGATAGTGATTGGATATCGTTTGGGCAACATTGAGAAAGCTGTGATTAATCCCCCTGGAAAAATGGAGAAACGAAGATGGTCGGTAAAAGATGTTTTTGTTGTCATAGCTGAGAAGGAATGAAAGCCGTTTTTTTTTCTTAACGGTGTTTTTTCTCACGTTTATTCTTCACTTTCGCGACCTGTAAGCAAGCGGGGAAAAACTGTTATTTAAAATCCGCAACGGGAATTGTGATTTTTGAATAGAATCATCTCTAGATCATTGTACATAATCATATTGCGCTATTTCTGAATATATTTTGTTATTTGTTTCTTTAAAATACAGTAAAATATTTATATTTAATACTTTTGAAATAAAAAAAAAAAGTTGAAAACTTCAAAAGTAATTAGTTTAAATTAATAATTTGTTTTTACACAGAATATTGCATTCTTCAAATGAATTTATTTTAGCTGCGTTAGAACTGATATAGCTTTTAGCTTAGCTTGAGATTAAATTTTATTATTTACCTTTTAAGTTATAAAATATACGTTTTCAGCTCATTGTTTCCTTTATTTTTCGTCATCACTATGTTTTTTTTCTGTTAGTCGTTATTGTTATAACTCCCCAACCGATATGTAATACGTTGAAGCGTGATTTGTAAATTGTAATTGTTTAAAAGTTCATGATGTTATTTTAAATTTTCAATTTTTAAACATTTATATTGTAATTTCATTCAACAATCATAAATACATTACAAATACTCAAAATACAAAAGAAAAACATAACAATGTTTGAGTTTATTAACTAAGTTAAAGAAACATATGCTTGTCTTCATGTCCTAACTAATAATGTTAAATATGTAAATTAAAGTTTGTCAACTACTTGCGTAGTTAGTGAGTCTCATACAAGTTTATATGTATATAAAAATAAAATGAGATTTGCAAACATTAGTCTAAATATAATTGATTTAAAAACATGCATTTCTAAAAGTTTACATGTATAAGTATCATCAATAGTCCTCAAATAAGTGTCAAAACATAGATTTTCACCAAGGCTAGCTAGGCCTTGAAGTAAGAATGTCAATTCACAAGTTTGGATACATTTTTGAATTTTTTACACAATAACCGAAGTCAATGCGAAAAAGGTATTTGATCATTCTCAGGCTATTAATATACTAGAATGAACAAGTCTCAATAAGTCTTCTATGTGTACATTTTCGTCTTTTATACACAATGACATAAGTCAATGCAAGGAACGTATCTGACAATTATCAGGCTACTAATTTACTAGTTTATGTATAAAACGACTTCTAATAGCATATCAATCAGCCAAAACATTCAACATGTATTAATTTTTGTTTAATTTGAGAGATTTGCTTATAGATTTTGATTTTTGATATAATTCAACTAATTAGTTATTGGTGAAAAGGATTTTGTGAGTAATTTTATTTATTATTTCTGTAACATATTTGTGTGGATTTTGTATGATTTTATGTTTTTATAAAAATTTGTATAGAGTTCGTGATAAAAGATTTGATTTTTCTATGTAACTTATGTTTCTTCATATAATATATAATACCCATTATCAGGAGTGTGCTATAATAACTCGTTGTAATACGCGAGGTGGAAAAATCTAGATATATAGTTATGATAAGTTCTTTAAACATGTATAGCATCTTCTAAAGAACGCAGAAGAAGTTGAGTATACATTTTTATACACTCCTTATAAAATGATTCTCATTCAGCTGTTGACGAGTGTTTATAATGTTTTAATAGTGCCACTATAGTCAGCATCGGGTACTCTCTTTATAATTGCACCTTGATATAATGACAACCATGTACTTGTGCAATTGTAAGTGGTCGATGTTGAAATTATTCATGGCCTTTCCAAAGAGGAAAGCAAGTGCTGGATTACATTTTGCTCAAGAAATGAACAATGACACTGTACCGGTTTGCAATCAAGACACCCGAGTCGGGCATAATCAACCAATTTTTTCGTGGTGCAAAACATGTTCCTTCAAAATCCAAGGATGTTGGATTAAAATAAATTCACCATGAAACACTTTCTTGTATTGATCTTGGTTCCAAAGTAGCTCTTTTAACAACGCATGGCAGATCTGAGCCATTTGCCGTCATTTAATTCGAGACAAATTGCGACCGATCGAAAACCACAATTTCCATCACCTATAACGTTTTGAATATCTCTAATGGAAGGATGGAAGACAAACGGTATTTCTTTAATTAATGGGTCAAAATAGTTCGTGATTGAAGTCTCTCGACGGCGATGGTTTCAAGTCCATAAAATCATATTCAACAAAACAATATTTCCACTGAAAAGTGGCGTGATTACTGATTACTTAAGTGAAAGTACAAAGTATAAAACTTAACACTTAAATCAAATACTGAAAATTATAGAAAATTATAAATCAGAGAGTATAGAGTTTATCACAAAATACCTTATATAGAAACTTGGAATATATTACAATCTTGGAGTATATTACAAACTGAAAACTTGAACTGAAATCTTGAAAGTAGTAATGGATTACAAGGTTTTTGGTGTTTTTGATACAAGATGTGTTGATAAAAAGAAAAAAAGAAACCACGCTATTATATAGAAGAGCTGATAACCGAATATGCTATAGGATATTCGAATATCCTTCCTGTAGTGGCTGGCACACTGATTGCCACTTTATTTAGTGGGTAATAATTCACATAGTGGTGGGGCTACAACTTTGACAAAGGAAAGGCTGTTGGGCAGTGATAAGGTGGGACCGTTTTGTCATATCGAGAAAAACAATCCGAGAATATCGTCTTTTTCCATTTGTAGGCCCCGCTGCTTGAATTATTTCGTCTTGTGACCTCACCCTGTTCGTATGAAATTGGGTCTTTTTGGTCTTCATGATGAACATTTCCTTCGTCTTAGATTGGGTCTCGGCCCAATTCGTTGCATAAGGCCTCAAATTCACTAAGGCCCAATTCGTTGCATAAAGCCTCAATCCAAACAGACACAAACATTTATCTATATTTATTTAACCAAGCTTCATTTAAATATCTTAACACAACTGAATTAAATAATAGATATATAAATAAATAAATATATAAGTAACTCGATTAATAAGTAAATAAATGCCTGGATATTTTGCCAAGTTTAGCTTAAGTAGCTCATAATTTTCAGTGAACGATATCATTGTTTGGGATTCAATCAGTAAAGTCCACATCAAGGTAAATGAATCCCAATCACCTTTTGATTTGAAAGAACGCTTGCATTTCCTAAATATAATTTGCGGAATGCGCCATCTACAAAGTAACCGGGTAGCATATGGAAAAACTTGTTGACATGCATTCATTAAAGCTAACTCTCTATCAGCAACTATAAAACGTGATTGCATACATTCATCCAAATTTAACTTCAAACATTCTAAAACCCAAATACAACTTTCCTTCACTTCTTAATGCATAAATGCAAAAGATATGGAAAAATGTTTTGTTAGTTGATGTTACGCCAACAATTTATAGAAAAAACATATTGTACTTATTTGTCTTTTATGTCGCATCCATAAGCAACACATGTAGAACTGCGCAATAAACTTAATGATGTTGGGTGAATTAAGATAAAGGCTTCTAACTCATTTGATAAGCTATTGGTAGAAGTTTCAAAAATACAACCACTTTCTTTTAAAATAGACATAAGAACATCCATTGAAGTCCTCCCTTTTTGATCTATCTCTCGATTTTTATTGCGTGCATTGTAGATGGTATTAAGCGTTGATATGTTATTTTAATATTTTTTTTTAAAATACTTAGAATATCTTGTGGCGTCACATGATTCCTTGTCAAACCTACCACCAATTGAAACTCAGCTTTCGACAATCGGTTTGAGAATGAATGTCCCTCCATATGTGTTGCAGGTTGATGATTATGCTCATCGCACTTCACACTTAACGTCCGATAATTAGCCCAAACTCATAAAAAAACATAGTGTTCTAAATGTGTTACAATGATGTTAAAAAAAATTCAAGATTTGGCCTTATCTTCCCAAAGTTATTTGGGTTATCGCCGGAATAGTGGGTTATGTAAAATTCCATGCCCTATATATATATATATATATATATATATATATATATATGTATATGGGATGGAATTTTTAATAACCCTTATCTTTTGTTACAACCTATTAACTATCATCCAATGGTTACTTTAAAAGGTAAGTGTATAAGATCGTGACATGTGTCAATTTTCTTGTTTTTAATATGAAGGGCATTTAGGACATTTGTCATTTTTGTAAAGTTTACCCTCTTTTTTTTAAACATTCATAACTTTTTTATGCTATATTATTTTTTAAAAAAAATTGCACCATTATACTCGCCTCATTTTTTCTTTAATTTCGTTATAGTCTCGACTAGTTTATCCAAAGATTTCTTGATAGAGTTTATGAAGCAAAGATTCACGCTTCACCCTAGAGTTATATAAAAGAATATAAACTTAGTACTCTTTAGATTTCAAGCTTTACGCCTTAGTCTTAAGTGTCTATGATTTCCTAATAATAGTACGTTTACGTTTAAAAGAATTTATAGTCTTTGTTTGAATAATGATTTGAAAATATTTGTTTAAATAAAGATTTTATAAGTTTTGTTACTAATGAATAAAATATTACTTATGAAATATTCTATATGTGTTTATAGTTTAGGAACTAGTATATTAAGAATTTTTATTAGTTTTATGAGTAAATCAATATTTATTTACTATTCAAAAAAAATTGAACAAAACTATATATTGGAAATTTTATAAATATCGGTTAGAATAATTAATAAAATTATCTCATGTTGATTTTTATTTTTCTACATAAGCATTAAAGACAATTAAAATGTTAGTTTTATTTAAATAGTACTCATTTTCAAATGATTAACTTAGCACAATATGTCTAAGGATTTTACAAAATAACTTTTTTTTATAATAAAACTTTTGATTATATTTATTATTTATTAGTTTTGGAAATACAAATGATATAATTTATATAAAATTTCTCAAATATATATATATATATATATATATATATATATATATATATAGGGAATGGATCAAATAAGAACCCATCTTAATTGAGAAAACTCTATAACTCAAATTCAATGTTTCAAATTTCCAAGATTTAATCTAATGGTAACATGTGTCACTAATTAACTTTTAATACAAAAGGGCATTATGGTCTTTTGTGTTAATTACAAAAATCATATTTAATATAAGAGTAACAAGTGTCACATTCTTAAAAAACCATCTATTTTCAAAAGTCGGAATATCAATAGCCGCTAGAAATCTTTCCGAAAAGAGTAGCCGAAATTTCAAAAGTCGCCAGAATTTCATTGGTCTCACGTTGATTTTCATCCAGAATAGACCTGATTTTGACCGACGACCGAATGTTTGACCAACTAGCCAAAAATTAATCAATGTCTAGCCGACTAATGATTAACCGGACATAGGCTGATTTATACAATAGTGTCTGCTTGTATGCTCATAATTTTGTTTGTGTGTGCGCGTTTGTGAAAAAAAATTCGCACCTCTGAGAGGGGTCTTCAGGAGCAACCTTTTTATTGATAATGGTAACGTTTGTCTTCATCAACCCTTTCCATACCCTATAAAAATAATTTTTGTTAATTACATTAGAATTATTTTGTTACAAGATTGCATTGGGTAGAATTTTTGCAACACCAAGGGGATGAGAAGAGGCTTTTGTTCCATGTATTATGTTACAAAATAGCATTTGGTAAATATTTCTACGAACTATTAGTAACAGTGATGAGAAGAGGCTTTATTGTCTTTGGGCAATTATATATATTCATCTGATTTCACAAATAATATATATATATAGGGAGAGATTAAATGTTAACCCATGTTTATTGCGTTAATCGAATAACTATATCTTATTACTTTGGGGCCCACATTAAAGTAAATCTAAATGTGTATGTTTTTTTTTTTTTTTTTTAATTAATGTAGGGCTCACTTACATTAATAAAAAAAGAAGAAAAACCTAAACATTTATATTTACTTTAATATGGGCTCCAAAGTAATAAGATGTATTTGTTCGGTTAACGTAACAAGAAAGAGTTAACATTCGAACCATCCCCTATACACACACACGACTTAAAAAAATAAATTACATATATCTTGATATCAAACCTTTAAACTACATATATCCCATTATCTAAAGTTTTAAGTTATATATATTCTCTTATCTAAAGAGAGAAAATTATAAAAGAAGTGGATATATGTAATTTAACTTTTGACTTAAATATATATGAAATTAAAGTTGTAAATGGAGGGATATACGTAATTATGTAACTGCCATTGTGTTTTTTTTTTTTTCTTTTAGATGAATTTTATCTTTATGAGTGGATATGTGAAATTTATGGCTAACCAGGTAAACTATATTAATTAGGGATGCGAATGCAACAAGTTTTGATCATCTCTGTCCAATTCTAGGTTAAATAATCCTGCCTTAATCCTCTACTCGATAATCTCTGTACAATGCTAAATTTATGGCTACCTTTTTATATAAAAAATAAATAAACTATAAACCATAGTTTAAACAATAAAAATTTTATAAACAAATGCTATTTTTTTTAATTTATGTAAAAACCAAAGTAATAAAACAACAGTGAAAGTTACAGTTTTGATCCTTATGTTTAACACTATTTTTAAATTGGGTTGTTTAAATTTAATAATCACGTAAATTTTATGTTACATTATTGACTTATAAAAATTAGTTTAAAGATAATTCTTGTTACAAATCAAAAATATCATATATTATTTGTATAGTTATTAAAAATTTTAATTAATGTCATATTATTTAAAGTATCTATTAATATGTAAATTAATCATTTTATCTTAAAATATCGTCTTATATTTGTTAAATTTTTATTACTTGCCATATAATATTTTATATTAAATTTGTGTAATACACGAGATAATAATATAGTGTTATATATGTATAAAAATCTATATGAAACACATGTTTTTATATTTTATTTACCCCCGTTTATTTCCGTTTTCGAAGCAAATTCATTGATTTTAGTATTTATTGAGTTTAACGTTGGATTTGCTTGCTTCTATACTAGTGGAGATACTCAACAGAAATAAATGTCTTCAAATCAATAGAGATGGAATTCAATCGGTGACATTTAGAGAAGTAAACGAATCAAGACCGTTCGTGAAATACTCAGGATCAGGTTGGTAAAACCTCAAACGATCCGAGCATAAACGAGCCCCAGCTCGAGCCCAAGCCCAAAAATATGGCCCATTTAGTTATCAAGCCTGAGCCGGACATATCAAACTCGAGCCGATTCGCGAGCTTAAACGAGCTTTTTATTTATATAACTTTTATTTATTTATTATATATATATATATATATATATATTAAGTGTATATACATAAAATTAAGTGTTTTTATATACAAAATTTTGATAAATAAATATAAATAACATGTTTTAGGTTAAATTTGAAAAGTATAATTATAAATGTATATTAAATTAGTAATTAAATAAATAAATTAAATAACAAAAATAAACTAGCTGAACCGAGCCGAGCGTAACTGAGCTCATGCCTAGAAATTTTATAACGAGCCGATCTCAAGCCTTGAAAATAAAGTTCTTAACGAGCCAAGATCATAACCCTATTTAGTCAACACGAACCGAGCTCGAACCTTAACGAGCTCATAATCGACTCGGTTTATTTATACCCCTAGACTGACATTCAGCTTAATGATAATGGTGGCAGAAACAAATGGATAAAAATAATAAATTGGTTCAATAGTTGTCGAAATTAACCAAGAGACAAAATAAATATATGAGAATCGATGATGTTAAAGTTTATTATTAAGCACATAAAATTGGAGTGACGGCCTAAATTACATGCAATGTTGTACAAATCCCTAGTCGCTCGTCGGTCGGTGGGGTGGGGACTACGGATTAATCGAGATTATTCGGGATTAATCGGCCAACTAATCGGCCTAATCGGATAGTCGGGCCTAGTCAGACTTAGGAGACTAGCGATTAATAGGCTGATTAATCGGACCGGTTGGGGATTTTTACAACCATGATTACATGTCATATAATAGAATGGATATGTATAATATAAGTTGGTCAACCAAAAGATATTTTCCATTAAACAATATATCAGTACATATACATATGGAGCGAATATATACAATAAATCAGGAAGTAAATTTCTAAATCTAATTAAATTAAATATTTCAAATAAAGAATAAATTTTGATACATGATAATGGAGGGAACAATCATAACCCAATGAATCGGGTTATGTGTTAATATGTAACTCTAGCATAATATGAAGGGCTAAATAAGCATATAAGGGGGACTCTATAACTTGGAAAATGAGACAGCCACCTAGCATAAGATTAATGTTTTTAGATATAAAAGCAGATACAATCCATATACATATCACTAATAACAAATAAAAAAAAACATATAAGAACTACTATGAATTTGTCATTTAAATATGAAAATAAATCTCAATTTAAGCAACATGTTTCAGGTTACACAACATGTATACATATAAGAACTACTAGCACTTTCTTGTTTTAAATTCAGTTGATATTTACGAGTTTGATTGGAAATTGTTATTATTTAATAGGCTAAACTCGTAATCTGTAATATTCTATACAATTTTATTTCTTAAGAAAGCTTGAGAAGAGATGTGAGCAATAAGACTTTTAAAACATTCACTGCACGTAATTTGTTGTATTTTAAGAAATTTGTTCATTCCTAGTAATGTGTAGTATACTATACCTCCTTTCTTTTTGGTAACAAAGTGCACCGGACTTTTTAGTCAGATACAAATTTAACAGTAACCATTATGCCTCAGACTTAGAGGTGGCAATCTTTACCCATGTCAAAGGAAATGAGTTGGTTTGGGTAAACAATTGTAGGATAATGGGTTGAAATGGGTAACATCATAATATTGGATGGGTTGAGATGGATAGCACTTGAACACAATGCGGGTTAAGACGGGTAACCAAAAAAGTTTGTAAATACAATGGATTCAAACATTTAAGAATGATTAATAACATATTTGATGCGAAAATCAATAAAAATTATCCAAATGGACCTTTTGTTTACTTATAACACATCTAAAGTTAAATTAAATTGATGTTTTTTAAGAACAATCTATTTAGACCCGAAATGATTTTACTTAAAACCCGTCCTGACCCTCACCCGTCCTGACCCGAACCTGTTCTAACCCATTACCCAACCCAACCTGACCCAACCCGCCCATCTTGCCAGGCATACTCAGAATTTAATTTCACCTAGAACCTCGAAAACAGCTGAGTCAGCTCTATATTTAATTACATGTCAAATAGTTATGATTATTTTTATCTATAACATAATATGACAGTTGTAAAATTGACTTCCTTACTCAAATAAACCTATTTACTGAATGATGAATCGAGTCAAAAACTTATGTCTCTATTTGTGTCTCTCTCTAAAGTCGACCTTAACATTGGTATCACACGCAGCTACCGATCCTCTTACAGACGACATGATTAGAAGCATAACAAAGTGACAAGAACAAGCAATTATCCTTTTTACTTGTAAAAGAAACACAAGATTCGACCGATGTAAAACTAGCCTATGTAGTAGAGGTGCTTGCCTCTTAGATGGGAGGTCATGGATTCAAACCTGGCATAAGGTAGATTTGTTTGGAGCTAAGTGCTCAGGCGTGCGCCAAAGTGGCCTTTGACAACAATGACACAAACAGTACAACCATAAGGGTGATCTACAATTTGGCAAGTGAAAATCAACTTGACTACAAAGATGAACCAAATGGATTCATGTTCAAGTGAGGATGACAGGGAATGAAGTTGGAGAAAGTGATATAGAAAGGGACAAAGGCTCTTCTTTGTTGTAATTGAATGCTTATAACTTAAATGAGAAAAGTTGACCAGGGTGCAAAGTCAAAGGAACATCTTTTCAAACACTTCAAGATGCTAAATTTGAAGTCTCCATTCTTCCTTGAAGACATCATTCATGAGAATAACATCAAAGAATAAGCTGCTCTTATCACCCCATATTTATAAAATTTGTGGAATAAAGAATAGAAGAATTTTCAATTGTGCAGACACAAACTAAAAATACACACACAAAGAAGTTTAGGAAGTAATGGGTTGGGTGTTTGATCTATCATTGAAAAGCTGAGAAAAATTCCATAATCATCTTCAAGAACTTCAGAGCATGGTTCTTGACTTTGTGACATGATATTTTTGGGATTGATTTTTACAATATAGAGCATTGGAAAAAATTAAGAAGCAAAAACTAAATAAGATTCAAAATTTAGCAGCTTAATTCAGAATTTGATGGACACATCATCTGAAGAAAAAAAAATCGTCACAAGTAACATTTGATGGTCGCTGCCCTAAGGGCATGTTTGGGATTGCTTATTAAGTTTAAAAGGATTTTTTGTTAAAAGTGCTTAATAACTTTTTCATTAAGTCAATAAGTTAAAAAGTTAGTTTTGAATGGAATCCCAAACATGCACTAAATTTACTCTTAAGATACAAGGCGAGCTTTGTGGTGCAGGCGCGTGCACACACACACACATTGACAATAACAAAAGCTGCCAAAGAGAATTTTTGCCATGATTGACTTTAGAAATGCCAATTCTAAACAACTGTCATGCATTTTATTAAATGTCTAATGTTTCAAAAGATACTAAAATCATTTTTAATGTTTCTTCTTCATATTATACTCAGCGTAAACAATAAAAGCCAACCTAGCCATGAACCATGGGACAGAATATACAGCCATACCTGTCGATGAATTCTACACATTTGGGGAAATACCTAGCTGTTTTGAGGACTGCAATGATATCGATCAAGTTGATAAGCTTGATCATATTCTTCCGATAAGCTGATACGTGTAGTTTTACCAGTTCCTTTAACATATGTTTAAAAAAACTTTCCGACTTCTAACAAAAATATGAAAAAATTCATTAATTTAGGAAACACAATTAACAACTTTAAGAAAATTAGTCTTACTGGTTTTGAATGTTCAGAAGAAATAGAAGGTCTTGGAAGACCAGGGAGGTTTCTCAACCTAGATATCCTTCAAAACACAAGAAAAAAATTACTAGAAACTACATCAAACAAAAGAAAAATATCAATGTTCATAAACTAAAACAATGTTTGTTATTGTTTAATTATTGAATTTGGTAAACTTTAAGCAGATGTACATGATTTAACATGACAATGTCTTAAAAATACGTGTTTGCTACTAGTTAACTTCCTAAATCAAATAATTAGAAGGGTACGTGAATACAATTTGATTCAACGCAGATCAAATTGATATATCAACAAACAAGTTGAAAATGTGAAGAGAATAACAATTAAGATAGTATAGCTGATATAGCTAAGGGTGTTTTCGGTATTTTACATGTCTCCAATAAGTTGTTTGTAACAACCATTGCTAGTGGTTAATTTCTGTTAATCTGTGATTAGTTAAAAGAAGGTGAGAGAGGTTTAGATTGTAATGTTCGTTCATATTTTGTATTCATTTTCTTTGTAATTGTTTTCATGTTCAGTCATTAACAAGAGAGGTAGTAGAAATTATTCAATTGGTGCATTCTTAATTCATAGAGTTCAATTGAGTTTTGATCTGGATTATGTTCATTCAGATTTGTGGGGGCCTGCTAAGGTACATTCTTTGGATGGAGCTAGATATTTTATGTCTTTGGTTGATGATTATTCCAGAAGAGTCTGGGTCTATGTTTTAAAGCATAAGAATGAAGCTCTTAATTAATTTAAGGAGTGGAAAGCTTTAGTTGATAATCAGTCTGAAAAAAGGATAAGGAAACTCAGAACTGACGATGTTCTTGAATTCTGTAATGGTGAATTCAATCAATTTTGTAAGGCATGTGGCATTGCAAGACACTTAACTGTGCCAGGAACTCCTTAGCAAAATGGCTTAGCTGAGAGGATGAATAGACCGTTACTCAATAAGGTCAGATGTATGTTGATTAACTCTGGATTACCTAAGTCGTTCTGGGCAGAAGTTGTTTCTACTACAACATATTTGATGAATAGATCACCTTCCACGACTTTTTTAAAGATGAAAACTCCCATGGAGGTTTGGTTTGGGAGGAAACATGATTATTCAAATCTTAAAGTTTTTGGTTCTTTTGCATATTGTCATATTAATCAAGGAAAACTTGATGCCAGAGCTTAGAACTGTATATTTCTTTGGATATTCTGAAGGTGTAAAAGGTTTTCGATTATGGAGATGTGATGATAGGAGTCCTAAAGTCTTTGTTAGTCAAGATTTTACATTTAGGGAAGATATAATGTATAAAGACATTATGGGATTGGAGAATCAAGAACAGTTCCATGAAGATTTGAATGATGTTCAGTTTGAGGTGGAGTTAGAGCAGAGTTCTAATGTTAATTATGATGATACGAATGAAGGAGAGGCTAGTCATAATGTATCTCAATATCGTATAGCACAGGGAAGAACAAAGAGATAAATTGTTCCTCCTTCCTTATATAAGAACAATGATGATTTGTTTGCTTTTGTGTTCTTATCTGCAGAGACCGAAAGTTCTTATGAACAATTAACTTTTGACGATGTTGTTAATTCTAGGGATCAAGACAGTTCGCTAGAGGCTATGAAGGAAGAAATTAGCTCTTTACATAAGAATAATACTTGGATTTTGGTTGACAAGCCAAGAGATCAAAAGATAGTCTCATGTAAGTGAATTTATAAATTTAAGGAGAGTATGACTGGTGTTCAAGGCCAAGGTTCAAGGCCAGACTTGTTGCTAAAAGGTTTACACAACGAGAAGGTGTAGACTATAATGAAATTTTCTCTCTGGTTGTTAAACATTCCTCAATTAGAGTTATTTTGGCGTTGACTGCAGTTTTAGATCTTGAACTTGAGCAACTTGATGTGAAAACTGCATTTCTTCATAATAATTTAGATGAAAGAATCTATATGAATCAGCCACCTGGTTTTGTTGAAAAGGGTAATGAAGATAAGGTGTGTTTATTGCATGTGACAGTTGCATACGAGAATTACGTCATCAGTGACGTGAGCACATTTGATCGTTCTAGAAATCCACTTTGTTTTAATACTTGTAATTGTTACAGAATGATAGTAGGTGAGAAATGATGAACGTGGGCGAAAACCGTGCTCAAAACGGAGTCCTGGATAGCCCGGAATCGAAAAATGAAGAAAAATTACTAAGTGTTGGTCGACTGGACCCATCGCGGTACGCGATGGAGGGATTGAGAATCCTCCGCGGTACGCGATGGTTGCAAAATATCTGAAATTCCCGAAAAGCTTCGCGATACGCGAAGCCCCTTTTGGCTTTTGGTCGCAGTACACGACGGATGTGGCGGTGCAATAATCTGATCTACTTCATCAGATTTCATGCAAGATGTAAACTGTATACATCTTCTCACTTCTGCTTCATTTTCAGGCGACGAACAACCACAAAACACCACCAAAACTCACATATGAAGCCACTAGAAGTCACCGATCGTACCAGGGATCGTCTCTACAAGTTCTGATCGTCATTTTACCCGCAAAACTCCGTCTGATTAGGTAATGATCCGTTTAAACCTTCTAGTTTGATTTTGATTGATTAGATCTTGATTTTGAACGTAATGACATAGTTAGGATTGTTGATTATTGCCTAGATGATGGCTAGGATTGATTATAAACAAAGAACACGAAGTTTTAACGGTTAAATCCTTGTTTTGATCCGTTGTAATGCCCGGTTTGCATGAAACCATACCCATGATTATAATGGTTTAATCCATTTGATTATAACAATGTAGGTGATTAGTTGAGTTAATCCTTGAAATGAAAGGTTAAATCCAAGTGTTTCAAACTAATCACAACCATTAACATACTCATTGGAACGATTATCTGATGTTAATGATAACAGTCAGATTAGTATGTTAAACTTGGTTATTACACCTATTGTGATGTTACATTGTGATATTTCATGATAATTGGGTAATCAATAACAAGGATTGATCATTCCTAAGCCATTAAATTGTCTAGAAACGGTTACAGTATCATAATCAACAACATTAACTATTTGGTTAATCTGGGATTATTCTGATTAATCAAGAATGTCATCAACCTTGTATTAGGAATCTAATTCAATGTAGGTCCCTACATTATCATACATTGTATGATACAATACTAAAGTAACCAATTAAACATGTAATAATGGTTTGATGACTTACTACGCAATGTCTTTGACATTGAACGTTCAGAAAGATCTAATCAGTAAAATAGAACATAAATAACTCATTAAATAAAACTAAATGCAGAATCACTTCTCTATTGTCATTTGGAGATATTCTGCTACATCTACATCATCAGGTGAGTTTCGTACAACCCCTTTTATTTTTAATCTTTTATAAACATTGGGGAAACTCTGCAAACTGTTGTCTGAACATATGATATGCATCAATGATATCTGTGTGATTTCATGTGATTTTGTGGGATTTCATGGGATTTTTCCTGTAGACTGAACTCTATCATGGAACTGAAAGTCCTCATTTCTGAACTGTATCTAGTGAACCCATGTGTGGCCGAACAGAAAACATTGATAGTACTATTGGTTGACACCCCATTCGCTGGGAGGATTGCATCTCCCCTTGTGTGAATGTTTGTTATCTGTTTCCTGAACTTCTTAATGATATGATAGACATTAAGATAATGAGGCACTAAGATATGTACCGACGGGTAATATCTTGAGACAGACTAGACGTCCGAAAGGAACTAGATACGGGTCCCATTGTTATCCGGAACTGAACTTTTGAGAACATGCTTATCATATCATATTGTTTTAAATTGAACTGTCGAACTCACCAGCTTTGTGCTGACGTTTCAAACTTTAATCTTTTTGCAGGGAGACAGTGACACTCGGTGAGGCAGCACTTCAAACACTAGTAACTAAATAAGTCAGTTGTGTAATAAATTTAGTTGTAAACTATGATACTGATTGTAATAACGAACCCTGTAATGTATTTATTTTAAGTTAATCTGTGTGCTTGTGATATCGGATCAAGTCACCCCTCACCTCGGAGACATCACCACTATGCTTCCGCAACCGGTTCAGTCAGATCATACACGAGGTGACGAGGGGTGGGGGTGTGACAGGGTGGTATCAGAGCCACAGGTTATAGAGAATTAGGTTGACTTAGAAACCTAGACTATAACCATAGGCTCGTATAGTGACACAGAGAGCACCGAACATTATTATTGAACAAAACTTGTTTTGAATTAAGCCAGAATAATCAGGTAGTGCAAATTACAGTTTTGACTGGCCAGCACAACTGGAATTTGCAACAAGTGTGCATTCTAGTTTACTTTAATTCAAGCATAACCTCAATAACTATTAAGACAAATAGTTGCTATGAGATAGGAGAAAGCATCATATCATGTTCATATTAAATGTTGTTATTTTTATGTTATGATACTGATTAGAAATTTTGATTGTACAGCGATGGCCGATCCAGCCGAGCAGTATATTTATTAGAGGTTCCCTTATTTGAGGTTGGATGACACACCTAGCTCTAGTGCAGGATCAGATTCAGGTCCTAGTGAGGCATCATCGGCAGCCTCACAGGCGACCCCTGCCGGACCTCATACACCGTCAGACCCCAGACCTATTACTCCACCACCACCATCACCAGTACTACCACCAGCAGCCCCCATTCTACCTAGTCCACCTCATTCACCTTTAGTTCATATTTCTGCCGAGAGGAGACAGGACTCCTCTCCACGGAGAGTCCCTGAGTGGGACGGGTTAAGGCGGATGCGAGGCCAAGCTCGCAAGACGACAGGCCTTCCCCCGAGACGTCAGATGGCTCCCCGAGATGAGCCACCGACTATACATGAGGTGGGAGAATCCTCCCATCAGGCAGAGTTGAGAGCCCAGTTGCAGCAAGTTACTCAGAACTTGCAGGGGACACAACAGAGCTTGCAGCAGTGTCAGGCTGCCGTTGAGGATACACGTACGACCATATTAGATATCCTCACTTCTCACTTGACCCTGATGGATCAAGTGAAGGCTTTGGACACCGATACTCGAGCATGGAGGATCGCGATGGATGATAGATTGAGGATGACCTAGGTATAGATTATGCTTGCTGCATTTTGGCGGCAAGTGGCGTTAGTGACTGAGCGATGGATTTGAGTGAGAGAGAGAGCGACAGAGTTTTTGGCATGGTTTGGAGTGGCGAGTACCGAGACCAGGATGATGATCCTGGCGGTGTCAGTGGTGGCCATGATACTTTCTTTCTTATCATACTTTATGCGATGAGTATGTACAGAAGATCATTCTGGGATCTTTATATTAGCAGTACGTAGATGGGGTAGTTCTCTTTTCTGTTCTTTTCTTTTGTGCTTGTAGTGCCTTGTGTTGTTTCGGTAGTCTGTACATATTAAAACAATAGTGATGTAATAAAATGGGTGTTTTTGGTGTATCGATCTGTGTAATGTACTATATGAGTGTTGTGTGAACTATGTTGTTATAATGAATTATGTGTATGAACTATAATTAATTCTTCTGTGTGAGAACATAACGGTATGCGAATGTACTAAAATGAGAACATGTTGAACTAAAATATATATTTCGCTGAAATACAGTACGGGAGCAATACTGTATGCGAATATATCGAACTAAAATATATATATTTTGCTGAAATACAGTACGGGAGCAATACTGTATGCAAATATATATGTTACGTAAGTACAGTACGAGAGCCATACTGTACGAGAACATGTCTGAATTGGGAACGTGTCTAATTGTGAATGTGTCTGTAACTAAAGTACAGTACGAGAGCCATACTGTACGAGAACATGTCTGAATTGTGAACGTGTCTAATTGTGAATGTGTCTGTTACTAAAGTACAGTACGAGAGCCATACTGTACGAGAACTTATCTAAACAAGAACATATCTATTGTTGTTATGAGAACTTAGTGCATGAACTGAGAACATATCAGAGAACTTGTGTGAGAACATGTCCTAGTCCTGTATGAACATATCTCTAAAAACATGTGTTGCAATGCAAGGAGCTGGGTAAGACTCTAACATGTTTTTGAAATAACAGGACTAAGTATAACTACGAACATTTGTGTGATCTGTGTGTAGTGCAAACATGTCTGGACTAAATTCATGTAGTTATACTATATTCTTTATAATCACATTTCAATATAAATTTTCAGTGTAACTGAATATGATTGAAATTATGTGATAGAACGGGTTATATCTTTAATGTTCTTAAACTGACCTGAATTTGTCTGCTTGTGAGCAGATTAATGGCTCCTAAAAGAGGTCGACCAGCTAAGAAAGCTGCTCAGAACATTACAAACCCTGAACAAAATCAAGTCCCACCTGTGAATGTTGAATCAAATCCGGATCCGCATGTTAATCCGGAAGCGAACGTGGTTCCACCTGAGAACTTGGAAACGAATACTACTCCACCAGTGAACCCTGGAGCAGGCATTGTTCCACCTGCTGGTACAAGCGGATCTGAAACAAATGAAGCTATGATAGCTCGAATTGTGCGTGAACAATTATCTGCTTGTGGTGTTTTGACACAGCAACACAATACTTCGGGTTCTGGTGGGAACCATGTGGAACAAAACGTTACTGGTGGACATCCAGAAACCCATCAGACCGCCGGTACAACTACCATTATTCCTGATCCACCTCGACAGGGATGTACTTACAAGTATTTTGTGTCACACCCCCAATTTCAACTAACGGAATCATACCGTTTGGGAACGTGACAAACCAGGATCTCAGATCATTAGACATAGCGAAGACCTCTATATGAATTTCAAAAACATACGTTGGTCTTTAAAACAAACATAATAACCAGAGTTTACAAAAAGTGCGGAAGCGTTTAAAAACCATAAACAGTTGTAAATCAAACATTACAATTCAAAGTACTAAAATATTCAGATTTAAATAATCAAAGTGAAAGAAATGCATGAGACTCTATCTTCCTAGTCCATGCCAGCTGTTACGCGCGCCTTAGCGTCCTGAGAAAACATGCAAATCAAGTCAACACAAAGGTTGGTGCATAACACAGGTTTTAAGTAATCATAGTGTTCAAAACATCAGTTTGAATAACAAGTTTGTAGATAACATAATCACAATTGCACAGTCATGATAGCTAGTCATATAAACTATTTACATACGTGTTCGACACCGAAGCTGACTAGTTGCCATGCTATAGCATGTTTTCGCCTTGCCACTATTGTCTATCACAACAATAGTAAAAATGTGTTTGGTCAGTCAAACACCTGCGTAGATCCCATCTACCAGGTGAGGTTTGTCAAACCTAATAGATCTATTTCCAACTACCACGCTTTGCATTACAGCAAACTAAACGGTTCGAGGTGTGTAAGGACTTTCAAGTTGATATGTTTTCACATAATGTAAACAGATAACTCATGCAAGTGATATGTATCTAAAAATCAGTTTGTTGCACATGTTTTCTCCCCCAAAACAGTTTCAAATAAGAAAGGGGCCGTGTACGCACCTTTGATGATAGCAGAATGATCAAACACGTGTGAACTTGCGTAGAAATCCTCTACGAAGAATCTGTGATTTAAACAATAACCTATTGTTATTCGAATAATCGTTTTGTGCTTAAAATCACATACGTATCAACATACGTATGTTAAAGTGTGATAATTAGGCATACGGAAGTACGCGTGCTTTTGAAATCGTTTAAATAAAATCACATTTGATTTTATTTAATTAAACGTAATTATACGCGATTTCGTGTTCGGATTAAAATATGAATTTTATCATCTCAACACGTTCGTATTCTCGTTACGGTTCCAACGCAACTTGAACGAATTAAAACGGAGTTCGTATGCGAAAGTTATGCTAAAAATACTAAAATTGATTTAAAACTCCAAAAATGGTGTTGCCCGGATTCGAACCCGCGACCCCCCGTTCAAATCACACGCTCCTTACCAGTCAAGCCCGCTAGGGTATCGCGAAAATCATCAGGAATTAAATCTTTTAAATCCTAATCCACTGGTTCTCTTTACTCCTATTGTCGCCGAAGCATCCTAGTTCCAATTGGCTATGAATTCGATCCAGATTATCCATGAATCCATAAGGATTTCATTACAATAGAAATTTCTAAGTCATTAGTACCAATTAATTTGAACATAGCCATCGTTTGACCCAAAATCCCCAATTCGTTTTTCCTTAAGAACCCTAACTATCAAATCCTCTTAATTCGATGTTTAAACCAGAAATTGTTCTATGTTTTAGCTTCATCGGCACATTATGAAACTTCCTATATCAATCAATTCGATTATTAACTACGTTTGAACAGAAACCCCCAAAACAACCCTAACAACGAACCCTAGTAGTCGACCTCTATCAATTCGTTGTTAGAACCTGAAATTAACATAGGCTTATGTTTGATCGGCAATTTATGAAGGTGTGTGTACAATTTGATTTCATTTTTACACCCATCATAACCGAAACCCCCAAATCCGACTTCCATATGAACCCTAGAATTCATATTCCAACAATTCGATAATAGAAACTGGAATTATGATGTGTGTATTCTTAATCGGCCATATCAGAAGGAATAGAGATGATTTCTTACTTGATTTGATAACGAATTGAAATGGCTCGACTTGTGGCTTAACTTCCGGCCGACCTCCGATCAAAGTATCCTTCCCGATGCTTTTTGATTCAAATTGATGTATGAGGTATGTTCTGAGTGTACCGAATAAAGTCTCTGTGTGATCGATTTGTGATAATTTGATCTAGGTAATCGATTTTAATAACTACAAATTTCGGTTACGACTTCTCAACCCCATTTGAGTTAAATTCGACCCATAATATGCTTGTAACTGATAATTAACTATTAATTATCCTCATAATGAGTTGCTAGAGATTTTAATTCAGCTATTAACATCCAATTGATACGAATTTAGACTCTCGATTACACTATAGTCGAATTTTGACTTAAAAAGTCAAAATTGAGACTTTTTCTTAATTTGAAATCTTAATCCTTGACATTTTAACATCCTAAGACCGCTTTTGATCAATTTCCATCCCTCTAGTTCGATTTTAAATGAATTCCATCATTACGGTTAACTCTAAAGTTAACAAAATTTATCCGAAATATCGAATTGTCAATAATCGACCTTCTTAGAACATTGTTTGGCTAATTTAATCCTTTTAGGCTTCTTAAATAAAATTGGGCCTCACTGGGCCTTCCTGGGCCTACCTTGGCCTTCCCTGGGCCTACTTTGTTTACATTGGGCCTTAATGGGCCTACTTTAACCTTGTTTGATCTAATTGGGCCTTCCTTGTTTTCCTTGGGCCTAAATTAATCTTATTGGGCCTACTAGACTTTGTTGGGCCTAGTTGATCTTGTTGGGTCTTCCTTGACCTTACTGGACCTTCCTTGGCTTTACTGGGCCTTCATTGGTCTTGTTGGGCCTTCATTGGCCTTGTTGGGCCTGAAAGGTTAACAAGGTTAACTTGAAAAGTCGGATTGTCACATCATCCCCTTGTTGAAGGAATTTTCGTCCCGAAAATTAACAAGTGTTAAGAGTAGTTAGGAAACTACTTACGAGTTTAAATCGTACGTGTTAGTGTGATTTGATCATTCTGTGTGCTTGTGTGTACTCACACACAAAGTCTAATGCTTGCAACATCACAACTCAATTGTGATCATTCAATGTAACTGTTTTGCGTGTACACTAGTTAGTTCACCTAACTGTGACTGTTTGTGTTTGATCATACTGTGTTGTGTAACCTCACACATAGTGAGTGTCTGAAACTGTTTGTACTATGCAACCCCGCACATAGCAAAGTGTATGTAACCAATGTACTATGCAACCCCGCACATAGCAAAATGTATGTAACCAATCGTGTATGCACTACCATAACATGTAACATATGAAATGTAGCACATAAAACATATAAAATGTAATGTAGCACAAATATTTGTAACAAAATCAATTGAATAAATAAAACGTTTGTGCTTACAGTTTGAAATTTGCAGTGTTGATGTGTGAAAGCATCACGTCATCCCCTTGTTGAAGGAAATTTCGTCCCGAAATTTAACGTGCGCTCTCAGTGTTAGCAGTAGCTGTCTTGAATAGATGAGGATATTTCTTCATCATTTGATCTTCTCGTTCCCATGTGAATTCAGGACCCCGTCTTGAATTCCATCGGACTTTGACTATCGGAATCTTGCTTTGCTTCAGTTGTTTGACCTCTCGGTCCATGATTTCTGCCGGTTCTTCAATGAATCGTAACTGTTCATCTACTTGTATTTCTTCCAATGGTACAATCAATGTCTCGTCAGAAAGACATTTCTTTAAGTTTGATACATGAAAAACATCATGAACTCCACTGAGTTCTTCCGGTAGTTTGAGTTGGTACGCAACAGGACCAATCCTTTTCAGAATCTCAAAAGGTCCTACGTAACGTGGACTAAGCTTCCCGCGCTTGCCGAATCGTATCACACCTTTCCAAGGTGATACTTTTAGAAGAACTCGGTCTCCTACTTGAAATTCCAACGGCTTGCGACGTTTATCTGCATAACTCTTCTGTCGATCCCGAGCCGCTGCCATACGGTTCCGGATTTGAACTATTTTCTCTGTCGTCTCGTGCACCAGTTCAGGACCTGTTAATTGACTGTCACCAATTTCAGCCCAGCAAACTGGTGAACGACATTTGCGACCATACAAAGCTTCAAACGGTGCTGCTTGAATGCTTGTATGATAACTATTATTGTAAGAGAATTCCACCAACGGTAAATGATTCTCCCAACTATCACCAAAATCAATTACACAAGCTCGTAACATATCCTCGAGCGTTTGAATCGTTCGTTCACTTTGACCATCGGTCTGTGGATGATAAGCGGTACTCATATCTAAGCGAGTCCCCAATGACTTATGAAGAGATTTCCAAAAGTTGGAAGTAAACCGGGCATCCCGATCTGATATGATAGAGATTGGCACACCATGCCGTGCTACTACTTCCTTGATGTAAATACGAGTCAACTTCTCCATCTTATCAGTTTCTTTGATTGCTAAGAAGTGTGCAGATTTCGTTAATCGATCGACAATTACCCATATCGTATCACAACCACTCGGTGTACGAGGTAACTTAGTAATAAAATCCATCGAAATCCGTTCCCATTTCCACATCGGTATCTCTGGTTGTTGTAGTAAACCAGATGGCTTCTGATATTCAACTTTGACTTTCGAACAAGTCAAACATTTGCTAACGTACTTAGCAATATCAGCTTTCATGTGAGGCCACCAATACAGTGCCTTCAAGTCATGGTACATCTTGTCTGATCCCGGATGGACTGAATATCTAGACTTGTGTGCTTCGTCCATCACGAGTTCCCTTAAACCTCCATATAAAGGTATCCACATTCGATCAATGAAATAACGAATTCCATCAGGTTTAACATTCAATTGTTCTTCCATTCCTCGTAAAGATTCCGGTACTAAATTTTCCGCTTTCAAGGCCTCAATCTGAGCACTGCGTACCTTATCAGGTAAGTCGGTATGTATCGTCATCATAAGTGCACGAACCCGTCTTGTTCCCGTTGTATCTTTTCTGCTCAAAGCATCGGCTACGACATTAGCCTTTCCCGGGTGATACTTAATCGCACACTCATAATCGTTCAACAATTCAACCCATCGTCGTTGCCTCATGTTAAGCTCCTTCTGATCAAAGATATGTTGTAAACTCTTATGATCAGTGTAAATAGTACACTTAGTTCCATACAAGTAATGCCTCCAAATCTTTAAAGCAAAAACCACTGCTCCTAACTCCAAGTCATGAGTAGTGTAATTCTTTTCGTGTGTTCGTAGTTGTCTGGAAGCATAAGCGATCACTTTATCCCGTTGCATCAACACACATCCCAAACCCTGTCCAGATGCGTCACAATACACCGCAAAGTCTTCCGTTCCTTCCGGTAAAGATAGAATCGGTGCACTGCAGAGTTTCTGTTTCAACAACTGGAATGCAGCTTCCTGTTTATCAGTCCAGTTATACTTTGTTCCTTTGTGCGTCAGAGCTGTAAGTGGTTGAGCGATCTTTGAGAAACCCTCAATGAATCGTCGATAATAACCCGCCAAACCAAGGAATTGTCGTACCTCGGTAGGGGTCTTTGGCGCTTCCCAATTCTTAATCGCTTCAATCTTCGCTGGATCAACATGTATGCCCTTTTCATTGACTATATGCCCCAAGAACTGTACTTCTCGCATCCAGAAATCACATTTCGAGAACTTAGCGTACAGTTGTTCCTGTTTCAATAGCTCTAGTAGTAATCGAAGATGTTCAGCATGTTCCTCCTCAGACTTTGAATAGATGAGAATGTCATCGATGAAAACAATGACAAACTTATCAAGATAAGGTTTACAAACACGATTCATGAGATCCATGAATACAGCTGGAGCGTTTGTCAACCCAAATGGCATGACCAAGAACTCATAATGGCCATATCTTGTCCTGAATGCTGTCTTCGGAATATCCTCCTCCTGAACTCTTAGTTGATGATAACCTGACCTGAGATCAATCTTCGAGTAGTAACTCGAACCTTGCAACTGATCGAACAGATCGTCAATCCTGGGTAACGGATACCGGTTCTTGATAGTAACCTTGTTCAATTCCCGGTAATCGATACACATACGAAAAGTCCCATCCTTCTTCTTTACAAACAAAACTGGAGCTCCCCACGGTGAAAAACTAGGTCGTATGAAACCCTTATCCAGCAACTCTTGCAATTGTGTGGATAACTCTTGCATTTCTGACGGTGCAAGTCGATAAGGCGCCCTAGCTATCGGTGCTGCGTCTGGTGTAAGATCGATTCGGAATTCCACTTGTCTCACAGGCGGTAATCCCGGCAAGTCTTCTGGAAATACCTCCGGAAACTCACAGACTATTGGTATATCTTCAAGTTTCTTCTCAGCTACCGGCTTTTCAGTTATAAGTGCTATAACTGCCGTATGACCTTTCCGCAGACATTTGTGTGCCTTCATACAAGATATGAGACGCAGTGGCGTACTGCTCTTCTCGCCTTGTACATATAATGTCTCTCCCTGCGGAAGAGGTATGCGAACAATCTTTTCATGGCATATAATTTCAGCCTGGTTTTTGGACAACCAGTCCATGCCAATGACTACATCAAAACTGCCTAAGGCAATAGGCATCAAATCAATCTCTAATGTCTGACCCATCAAATCAAGAATACATCCCTTATAAATGTTTTCTACTACAATCAACTTACCATCAGCTAACTCCACAGTGTAGGGACTATCTAAGGCAGTGGGACTAACATTTAGCAACTTAACAAGTGAAATAGATACAAAGCTCCGATCGGCACCGGTGTCAAATAACATAGAGGCATAGTGATTATTTAAGAGGAACGTACCCGTAACAATGTTGGGATCCTCCCGCGCTTGATGTCCTCCAATCACGAACGCCCTGCCTCTAGCACCGTTATTGTTGTTATTATTATTGTTGTTGTTGTTGGTGCCATTGCCATTACCGTTGCCACCTCCATTACCATTACCATTGTTGTCCCCGCCTTTCTTTAGTTGTGGGCAATCTTTCTTGAAATGGCCCATCTTGCCGCACTCAAAACAACCCTTCTGCGCATTGTTCTGATTATTATTGTTCTGGTTGTTATGGTTGTTCTGCAGCTCCCCGTGACAATCCTTAGCCGCGTGCCCAATCTTGCCACACCTCTGGCACTTAGCTCTGTCACACTGGTTACCCGCATGATGGTAACCACACTTGTTGCACTTGGGGTGCTTACCAATATAGTCCCCCCGATGATGATGATTGCTGACCACTGCTGGAATTATGATAGGACTTGTTTGAGTCCTGCTTCCTGTTCTGCTGTTGATTGTTACCCTTGAAGTTGTTATCCCACTTTCTCTTGTGATCTCCTACCTTGGTAGCAGATGTTCGTTTGGGCAGAGTCCCCTGCAACACTGCCTGGTCAGTAAGCTGATGTGCTAGACGAACAGCTTGTTGGATAGTGGTGGGATTTGCTGAAGTCACCAACCCTTGAATCTGAGGCACTAGTCCTCCAATGTACCTTTCAATCCACTTACTGGCTGGAGTAGCCATGTGTGGTAGCAGTCTGGCCAGTTCATGCGATCTGGTCGTGTATTCCTCAATATTTGACCCCTCCATCTTGAGGTGCCAATATTCTTCTTCCAATTTTTGCATTTCACTGCGAGGACAGTACTCCTCTTGCAGTAAAGTTTTGAAGTTGTTCCAGGTCAACGCATTTGCTTCTCCCAACCCCAGAGTCTGAACATTGGAGTTCCACCAAGTCAGTGCTGGACCCTCTAATGTTCCAGTAGCAAATTTCACTTTGCTATCCTCAGGGCAGTTGCACATCTCGAACACAGACTCTGCCTTTTCAATCCATCGGAGAAGTCCTATGGCCCCCTCCGACCCCTTGAAGTTGTGTGGTTTGCAGTCCAAGAACATCTTGAACGTGCAGACTTGTGGGTTAACCAACCCCCCAGCTGGACCCTGTGGCCCTGTGTTGTGTGTCTGAGCATACTGTGCAATAGCCTCTGCGACTCTGTTGTTGATTAGCTCATTGAGCTCAGCAACAGTCATATGTACGTTTCCCTCAGCCATCAGTTTCCTATTTATAAGAAGTGTTAGCACAAAGTCAAAATCCAATGTAACATGTGTAAGTAAAAACAACAAACACAACATGTAATATAATCAACACAGTTGTTGAAAACAAACAATAATTCTTCCATAAATAGAAACTTTCTTTGAGTACAATACTTTTTGAAATGAAATACAAAATTTCAAACTACTAATGTAGGAACACAACCCGTTCCTAATAAGTTTAAACAAAACAGAAGTAAAAGAAAAATAATCAGTCGTCCTCAACGGTGGATTCAGGATCGGACTCAGCAACTGGTGCTGGTTCCTCCTCCTCATCCTCATCCTCATCCTGTTCCTCATTCTCAACTACCACTAAATCCTCCAAAGCTTCAATCCTGCCCTCCAAGATCTCAGCTCGGTTCTCTGACTCCTCTAGACGACCAATCATGTTCACCATCTCATCCCGCATGTCATGAACTAGATGGGCAAGTTCATCCTGCCTCTCAATGGCATCCCATAACTCCTGGGATCTCTGTATGAGCTTATCTTCTGTCTCATCCAAGTCCTCGCGCAACTTGGCGATCTCCTCCGCGTCCGTCCTTCGTCTCTTAGGCTCAGGAGCATCTAGTGCTGGTGGTGGATGTGTAGATGGTCCTGCAGCATAGAGTCCCTGAGTATTCACCCATGGTGCCTCCTCCTCCGGATCCTCATCCGGGTCCTCAGCTGGATCCTCATCTGGATCCTCCTCTGGATCCTCATCAGGATCCTCGTCTGGATCCTCCTCCGGATCCTCCTCCGGGTCTTCCTCCGGATCCTCCTCTGGATCGGAGTCCTCCATCTCATATGGTGGAGGTGATGGAATGGGTGGTGGTGGTGATGATGGTGGTGCCGGAACTATCGGCTCCTCGTCCTCGGAATCATCAATGATAACATAAGGAACTGATGATGAAGCCATGCCTGTTACATAATATCATATGTAAGTGCAGTGCCATGGAATACGTAAGCAAGTCAATTACATAATGTCATATGTAATTTCCAAGCAATGTGTATAAGCAGATGTGTCTAATGTCTAACAGTCATAGTCTAGGCCTACAAATGCAAACCTAGTTCGCTATAACCAATGGCTCTGATACCAATCTGTCACACCCCCAATTTCAACTAACGGAATCATACCGTTTGGGAACGTGACAAACCAGGATCTCAGATCATTAGACATAGCGAAGACCTCTATATGAATTTCAAAAACATACGTTGGTCTTTAAAACAAACATAATAACCAGAGTTTACAAAAAGTGCGGAAGCGTTTAAAAACCATAAACAGTTGTAAATCAAACATTACAATTCAAAGTACTAAAATATTCAGATTTAAATAATCAAAGTGAAAGAAATGCATGAGACTCTATCTTCCTAGTCCATGCCAGCTGTTACGCGCGCCTTAGCGTCCTGAGAAAACATGCAAATCAAGTCAACACAAAGGTTGGTGCATAACACAGGTTTTAAGTAATCATAGTGTTCAAAACATCAGTTTGAATAACAAGTTTGTAGATAACATAATCACAATTGCACAGTCATGATAGCTAGTCATATAAACTATTTACATACGTGTTCGACACCGAAGCTGACTAGTTGCCATGCTATAGCATGTTTTCGCCTTGCCACTATTGTCTATCACAACAATAGTAAAAATGTGTTTGGTCAGTCAAACACCTGCGTAGATCCCATCTACCAGGTGAGGTTTGTCAAACCTAATAGATCTATTTCCAACTACCACGCTTTGCATTACAGCAAACTAAACGGTTCGAGGTGTGTAAGGACTTTCAAGTTGATATGTTTTCACATAATGTAAACAGATAACTCATGCAAGTGATATGTATCTAAAAATCAGTTTGTTGCACATGTTTTCTCCCCCAAAACAGTTTCAAATAAGAAAGGGGCCGTGTACGCACCTTTGATGATAGCAGAATGATCAAACACGTGTGAACTTGCGTAGAAATCCTCTACGAAGAATCTGTGATTTAAACAATAACCTATTGTTATTCGAATAATCGTTTTGTGCTTAAAATCACATACGTATCAACATACGTATGTTAAAGTGTGATAATTAGGCATACGGAAGTACGCGTGCTTTTGAAATCGTTTAAATAAAATCACATTTGATTTTATTTAATTAAACGTAATTATACGCGATTTCGTGTTCGGATTAAAATATGAATTTTATCATCTCAACACGTTCGTATTCTCGTTACGGTTCCAACGCAACTTGAACGAATTAAAACGGAGTTCGTATGCGAAAGTTATGCTAAAAATACTAAAATTGATTTAAAACTCCAAAAATGGTGTTGCCCGGATTCGAACCCGCGACCCCCCGTTCAAATCACACGCTCCTTACCAGTCAAGCCCGCTAGGGTATCGCGAAAATCATCAGGAATTAAATCTTTTAAATCCTAATCCACTGGTTCTCTTTACTCCTATTGTCGCCGAAGCATCCTAGTTCCAATTGGCTATGAATTCGATCCAGATTATCCATGAATCCATAAGGATTTCATTACAATAGAAATTTCTAAGTCATTAGTACCAATTAATTTGAACATAGCCATCGTTTGACCCAAAATCCCCAATTCGTTTTTCCTTAAGAACCCTAACTATCAAATCCTCTTAATTCGATGTTTAAACCAGAAATTGTTCTATGTTTTAGCTTCATCGGCACATTATGAAACTTCCTATATCAATCAATTCGATTATTAACTACGTTTGAACAGAAACCCCAAAACAACCCTAACAACGAACCCTAGTAGTCGACCTCTATCAATTCGTTGTTAGAACCTGAAATTAACATAGGCTTATGTTTGATCGGCAATTTATGAAGGTGTGTGTACAATTTGATTTCATTTTTACACCCATCATAACCGAAACCCCCAAATCCGACTTCCATATGAACCCTAGAATTCGTATTCCAACAATTCGATAATAGAAACTGGAATTATGATGTGTGTATTCTTAATCGGCCATATCAGAAGGAATAGAGATGATTTCTTACTTGATTTGATAACGAATTGAAATGGCTCGACTTGTGGCTTAACTTCCGGCCGACCTCCGATCAAAGTATCCTTCCCGATGCTTTTTGATTCAAATTGATGTATGAGGTATGTTCTGAGTGTACCGAATAAAGTCTCTGTGTGATCGATTTGTGATAATTTGATCTAGGTAATCGATTTTAATAACTACAAATTTCGGTTACGACTTCTCAACCCCATTTGAGTTAAATTCGACCCATAATATGCTTGTAACTGATAATTAACTATTAATTATCCTCATAATGAGTTGCTAGAGATTTTAATTCAGCTATTAACATCCAATTGATACGAATTTAGACTCTCGATTACACTATAGTCGAATTTTGACTTAAAAAGTCAAAATTGAGACTTTTTCTTAATTTGAAATCTTAATCCTTGACATTTTAACATCCTAAGACCGCTTTTGATCAATTTCCATCCCTCTAGTTCGATTTTAAATGAATTCCATCATTACGGTTAACTCTAAAGTTAACAAAATTTATCCGAAATATCGAATTGTCAATAATCGACCTTCTTAGAACATTGTTTGGCTAATTTAATCCTTTTAGGCTTCTTAAATAAAATTGGGCCTCACTGGGCCTTCCTGGGCCTACCTTGGCCTTCCCTGGGCCTACTTTGTTTACATTGGGCCTTAATGGGCCTACTTTAACCTTGTTTGATCTAATTGGGCCTTCCTTGTTTTACTTGGGCCTAAATTAATCTTATTGGGCCTACTAGACTTTGTTGGGCCTAGTTGATCTTGTTGGGTCTTCCTTGACCTTACTGGACCTTCCTTGGCTTTACTGGGCCTTCATTGGTCTTGTTGGGCCTTCATTGGCCTTGTTGGGCCTGAAAGGTTAACAAGGTTAACTTGAAAAGTCGGATTGTCACATTTTGCTTCCTGTAACCCTCCTACTTTTACTGGCAAAGAAGGAGCGGCTGGTCTTTTAAGGTGGATCGAGGAGATGGAAACCAAGCTCAAAATCAGTCAGTGTTTGGAGGAGCATAAGGTGTCTTATGCTGCCTGTTCTTTGAAAGACTCAGCTTCGACCTGGTGGAATACCCAGGCCAAGACTTTGGGTTCAGCCACAGTCGACTCAATGGGCTGGAATGATTTCAAAACTCTGATTAGATCAGAGTACTGTCCCATCACTGAAATTCAAAAACTCCAGGAGGAATTCTAGAATCACTCAATGATCGGTGCTGATTGTCTGGCTTACACCGATCGTTTTCATGAACTCACTTGTCTGCTTCCCGATATGTTTCCTACGGAAGCTGCTTTAATTGAGAAGTACATTAAGGGTCTGATTCCTCAGATACGAGGAATGGTGACTGCTGCTGAACCTACAACCCTGAAACATACGATTCTTTTGACCACTAAGCTTACCAATGAGGCGGTAAGGAGTGGTACTCTGTCTTTGAAGCCTCAGACGGTTCATAGTAGTAGTGATGTCGGTACCTCGAATGTGTCAAAAGGTACCAAACGAAAGTGGTTTGGTAAGAACAAAACAAGGGCTCCGGCTAAGATCAGTCAGAACAAACCAACGGTGAAGAACTATGGTGCAAATGTTCCTGAGAGGAAAGCTAATACTGGGCAGGCGCCCAAATGCAATAAGTGTCCACTCCATCACACGGGACCATGTCCTGTTTTTCTGAACTGTAACCGAGTTGGACATTATGCTAAATATTGCAACTTTCCTACTCAAACACTAAACCAAGCACCACGACAAACCACTCAAACCAACCGGTCATGTTACAAATGTGGAAGCCCTGATCATCTCATACGAAACTGTCCAAACAATAACACCAATCCGGGAACTGAAGCTAGGGGGAGAGCTTTTCAGATTGGTGCGACCGAGGCGAGACATGATGCAAATATTGTTACTGGTACGTTTCTTCTTAAAAATCTATACGCATCAGTTCTGTTTGACACAGGAGCAGATAAAAGTTTTATCTCTCCTGAATTTGCATCATTAATTTCATTGCCTACGGTAGATCTAGAAACTCCTTATGTCATTGAACTTGCTAATGGCAAGTTGATCAAAACTAACAGTGTTATTCAAGGATGTTCCTTGAATTTGAATGATCATCTTTTCAAAATTGATTTACTTCCTATTGAGCTTGGGAGCTTTGATGTTGTTGTTGGTATGGACTGGCTTTCTGATAACCAAGCGGAAGTTGTGTGTCAAAACAAGGTGATCCGTATTCCATTACCTAACGGTAATACACTAGTAGTTCAAGGAGAACGAGCTGGTAGAAGACTTGGTATCATATCTTGTATGCGAGCTCATAAATTCTTAAGGAAAGGCTGTTATGCTTTCCTGGCACATGTGACTGAGCACAATTCTTCACCCATACAAATCACAGATATCCCAGTAGTCAAGGATTTTCCTGAAGTTTTTCCTGAGGACATATCAGGATTACCCCCAGTAAGACAAGTTGAATTTCGAATCGACTTAATTCCAGGTGCAGCACCTGTTGCTAAAGCCCCGTATCGGCTTGCACCATCCGAAATGCAAGAACTTTCAGGTCAATTGCAAGAACTGTTAGACAAAGGTTTTATCAGACCTAGTTTCTCACTTTGGGGAGCACCTATTCTTTTTGTGAAAAAGAAAGATGGTTCATTTAGGATGTGTATTGACTACAGGGAACTCAATAAACTGACAATCAAGAACCGTTATCCACTACCTCGTATCGATGATCTGTTTGTTCAACTACAAGGTGCTACTTATTTTTCAAAAATCGATTTAAGATCTGGATATCATCATTTGCGTATTCATGATGATGACATTCCTAAAACTGCTTTTAGAACTCGATACGGACATTACGAATTTTTAGTAATGCCGTTTGGTTTAACAAATGCACTAGCAGTTTTCATGAATCTGATGAATCGAGTATGTAGACCTTATCTGGATAAATTTGTGATTGTGTTTATTGATGATATACTTATTTATTCTCGAAATCAACAAGAACATGCTCAACACTTGAAATTAATCCTAGAACTTTTGGCACGTGAAAAATTATATGCCAAGTTCTCCAAGTGTGAGTTCCGGTTACGAGAAGTTCAATTTCTTGGTCATGTAGTAAATCAAAACGGTATTCAAGTGGATCCCAGTAAGATTCAGACGGTGAAACAATGGGAGACACCACGAACCCCGACTGAAATACGCCAATTTTTGGGGTTGGCAGGTTATTATCGCCGGTTTATCAAGAACTTTTCAAAGATAGCCTTGCCACTGACCACACTGACACAGAAAAATCAACCGTTTATATGGGATTTTCAACAGGAGGAGGCGTTCCAACTATTGAAACACAAACTCTGCAACGCACCTATCTTGACACTACCAGAAGGTACTGATAACTTCACAGTGTATTGTGATGCTTCACGTCAAGGTCTTGGGTGTGTTCTAATGCAGAAGGATAAGGTAATTGCTTACGCTTCTCGACAACTGAAAGTACACGAGAAGAACTATCCCATGAAAGGTCTTGGTGCAGTGGTGTTTGCACTCAAGATTTGGAGACATTATCTATACGGAACTAGGTGTATTATATACACCGATCACAAAAGCCTCCAACACATTCTAGATCAGAAAATGTTGAACATGCGACAGAGGCGATGGGTTGAACTCTTGAACGACTATGACTGTGAAATTCGTTATCACCCAGGTAAAGCGAATGTTGTAGCCGATGCCTTAAGTCGCAAGGAACGAGTCAAACCGTTACGTGTAAAAGCGTTAAGTATGACTATTCAAACTAGTCTAATTCCTCAAATTAAAGAAGCTCAGCAACAAGCTTTACAAGCAACGAACTATTCTGCTGAGGGACTAAGAGGATTAGATAAGAAACTCGATACCAAAGACGATGGACTGTTGTATTTCAAAGACCGAATGTGGGTTCCCCTATTCGGTAACTCTCGAACTATTATCTTGGATGAGGCGCATAAATCCAGGTATTCTATTCATCCAGGTGCTGATAAAATGTATAAAGATCTTAAAGACTTTTACTGGTGGCCTGGAATGAAGAAACACATAGCTGAATACGTGGATCGATGTTTAACATGTCTCAAAGTTAAGGCTGAACATCAACGACCTTCTGGGTTATTGCAACAACCTGAGATTCCCATGTGGAAATGGGATCAGATCTCAATGGATTTCATTACTAAATTACCCATAACATCCCGTAATCATGACTCTATATGGGTTATCGTTGATCGCCTTACGAAATCTGCGCATTTCTTACCCATCCGAGAAGACTATTCTATGGATCGACTCGCTAAACTCTATGTTAATGAGATTGTGTCTCGACATGGAGTACCGATCTCTATCATTTCTGACAGAGATAGTCGATTTATGTCTCGATTTTGGCAAACTCTCCAGAATGCTCTGGGCACGCAAATCAATATGAGCACAGCTTATCATCCACAAATCGACGGGAAAACTGAACGAACAAATCAAACTCTTGAAGACATGCTCAGAAGCTGTGTGATTGATTTTGGAGGTAGCTGGGATATTCATCTTCCACTTGTTGAATTTTCATACAATAACAGCTACCATACTAGTATTCAATGCGCTCCATTTGAAGCACTTTATGGACCCAAGTGTAGATCACCTATCTGTTGGTCAGAGGTCGGTGAAAGTCAAATCATAGGCCCAGAATTCATTCAGGAAACAACTGATAAGATCGCCCTTATTCAGGAACGAATCAAAGCTGCTCGCGATCGTCAAAAGAGTTACGCTGATAATCGCCGTAGACCACTCGAATTTCAAGTAGGTGATCGGGTAATGTTGAAAGTGTCACCTTGGAAAGGCATTTTCAGATTCGAAAAGCGAGGTAAACTTTCGCCAAGATTTGTAGGGCCATTTAAAATTCTTGAACGAATTGGATCAGTAGCCTATAGACTTGAATTACCTCTTGAACTCAGTAACATTCACGATGTCTTTCATATATCCAATCTGAAGAAGTGCTTAACTGACGAATCATTGATCGTACCTCTCGAAGAGATTCATGTTGATGAAAAACTTCAGTTCAGTGAAGAACCAGTAGAGGTAATGGATCGAGAAATGAAAGTGTTAAAACGTAGTCGCATACCAATTGTTAAAGTGCGTTGGAAATCGCAACGTGGACCCGAATATACTTGGGAACGTGAAGATCAAATGAAATTAAAGTATCCACATCTATTCTCATAAACGATTGTCCTAATGTAAGTCTTCAATAAATTTCGGGACGAAATTTCTCTAACAGGAGGAGACTGTGACAGTTGCATACGAGAATTACGTCATCAGTGACGTGAGCACATTTGATCGTTCTAGAAATCAACTTTGTTTTAATACTTGTAATTGTTACAGAATGATAGTAGGTGAGAAATGATGAATGTGGGCGAAAACCGTGCTCAAAACGGAGTCCTGGATAGCCCGGAATCGAAAAATGAAGAAAAATTACTAAGTGTTGGTCGACTGGACCCATCGCGGTACGCGATGGAGGGATTGAGAATCCTCCGCGGTACGGGATGGTTGCAAAATATCTGAAATTCCCGAAAAGCTTCGCGGTACGCGAAGCCCCTTTTGGCTTTTGGTCGCGGTACGCGACGGATGTGGCGGTGCAATAATCTGATCTACTTCATCAGATTTCATGCAAGATGTAAACTTTATACATCTTCTCGCTTCTGCTTCATTTTCAGGCGACGAACAACCACAAAACACCACCAAAACTCACATCTGAAGCCACTAGAAGTCACCGATCGTACCAGGGATCGTCTCTACAAGTTCCGATCGTCATTTTACCCGCAAAACTCCGTCTGATTAGGTAATGATCCGTTTAAACCTTCTAGTTTGATTTTGATTGATTAGATCTTGATTTTGAACGTAATGACATAGTTAGGATTGTTGATTATTGCCTAGATGGCTAGGATTGATTATAAACAAAGAACACGAAGTTTTAACGGTTAAATCCTTGTTTTGATCCGTTGTAATGCCCGGTTTGCATGAAACCATACCCATGATTATAATGGTTTAATCCATTTGATTATAACAATGTAGGTGATTAGTTGTGTTAATCCTTGAAATGAAAGGTTAAATCCAAGTGTTTCAAACTAATCACAACCATTAACATACTCATTGGAACGATTATCTGATGTTAATGATAACAGTCAGATTAGTATGTTAAACTTGGTTATTACACCTATTGTGATGTTACATTGTGATATTTCATGATAATTGGGTAATCAATAACAAGGATTGATCATTCCTAAGCCATTAAATTGTCTAGAAACGGTTACAGTATCATAATCAACAACATTAACTATTTGGTTAATCTGGGATTATTCTGATTAATCAAGAATGTCATCAACCTTGTATTAGGAATCTAATGCAATGTAGGTCCCTACATTATCATACATTGTATGATACAATACTAAAGTAACCAAATAAACATGTAATAATGGTTTGATGACTTACTACGCAATGTCTTTGACATTGAACGTTCAGAAAGATCTAATCAGTAAAATAGAACATAAATAACTCATTAAATAAAACTAAATGCAGAATCACTTCTCTATTGTCATTTGGAGATATTCTGCTACATCTATATCATCAGGTGAGTTTCGTACAACCCCTTTTATTTTTAATCTTTTATAAACATTGGGGAAACTCTGCAAACTGTTGTCTGAACATATGATATGCATCAATGATATCTGTGTGATTTCATGTGATTTTGTGGGATTTCATGGGATTTTGCCTGTAGACTGAACTCTATCATGGAACTGAAAGTCCTCATTTCTGAACTGTATCTAGTGAACCCATGTGTGGCCGAACAGAAAACATTGATAGTACTATTGGTTGACACCCCATTCGCTGGGAGGATTGCATCTCCCCTTGTGTGAATGTTTGTTATCTGTATCCTGAACTTCTTAATGGTATGATAGACATTAAGATAATGAGGCACTAAGATATGTACCGACGGGTAATATCTTGAGACAGACTAGACGTCCGAAAGGAACTAGATACGGGTCCCATGGTTATCCGGAACTGAACTTTTGAGAACATGCTTATCATATCATATTGTTTTAAATTGAACTGTCGAACTCACCAGCTTTGTGCTGACGTTTCAAACTTAAATCTTTTTGCAGGGAGACAGTGACACTCGGTGAGGCAGCACTTCAAACACTAGTAATTAAATAAGTCAGTTGTGTAATAAATTTAGTTGTAAACTATGATATTGATTGTAATAACGAACCCTGTAATGTATTTATTTTAAGTTAATCTGTGTGCTTGTGATATCGGATCAAGTAAGTCACCCCTCACCTCGGAGACATCACCACTATGCTTCCGCAACCGGTTCAGTCAGATCATACACGAGGTGACGAGGGGTGGGGGTGTGACATTGCAGAGGTCAGTTTATGCTTTGAAACAGTCACCTAGACAGTGGTATAAATGTTTTGAAGAGTATATTTTAGCTCATGATTTTTCAAGAAGTAGCTATGATGCTTGTGTGTATTACAAGGAATATATTTGTGGAAATTTTGTTTATCTTCTTCTATATGCAGATGACATGCTTGTTGCATGCAAGGATGAATATGAAATTAAGCTTACTAAAAAGATTCTAGGAATGAATATTTCAAGATATCAAGATCATGGATTATTGATATTGACTCAAACATCATACATTCAAAAGGTTTTAAATGGTTGTGGTATGAAAAATTGTAAAGACGTACAAATCCTATTGCTCAACATTTTAAACTTTCGTTAAAGGAGTGTCCAGTGGATAATGCAAAGGTTTAATATTTGAATAAAGTTCCTTATGCTAGAGTGGTTGGTAGTCTTATGTATCTAATGGTATGTACTTGTTCGAACATAGGTTATGATTAGGCATGTAAACGAACCGAACAGTTCGGTAAGAAGTTCGTTTATGTTCGTTTATTTAATAAATGAAAGAACACAAACATAAAATTTGTGTTCGTTTAATTAAATGAACGAACATAAAGACACCTTGTGTTCGTTTATTTATGTTCATGAACAGTTCGGTTATGTTTGTTTATTTACGTTCATTTATTTGTGTTCGTTAATGTTCGTTTATGTTCTTTAACTATATAATGTTAGTTTTTGTTCGGTAAACTGACTAGTTCACGAATGATATGTATTTACATTTAAGAGAATTTTCGTTTGTGCTCGTTTATACTTGTTCAATAGTGTTCATGTGCGTTTATGATTGTTCAGTGGTGTTAAAAAATGTCCATTTAAGTTTGTTCGTTTATTTTAGTTTGTTCGTGTTCATTTATGTTCATGAACAGTTCGTTTAATTTATTAATGAACGAACACAAATGAACACAAAGATATTCATTTTCTTAATAAACAAACACGAACATGAAATTCATGTTCGTTAATGTGTTCGTGTTTGTGTTCGTGTTCGTGTTCAGTTAAGTTTAAATGAACCAATACGAACATGCATGTGTTCGTGTTCGTTCGGTTCGTTTACATGCCTAGTTATGATGTGAGTCTAGTTAGCAGGTACCTATCAAATCTAGGAAAGTCTCATTGGAATGCAGTAAAGTGTATACTTCGATGTCTGTGTGGAACTAACGAAGTGGGTTAATCTTTGGTTCATAAAGTCTTAAAAGTAAACAAATTCTTGGATATGTTGATTCAGATTTTGCTAAAGATTTGGATCAAAGAAGATCAATCACTGGATATGCTTACACTGTTTTAGGAAGCATAGTAAGTTGGAAAGCTACTTTACAACATGTTCCTTTATCAAGCACAGAAGTTGAATGTGACACCCGGAAATTTCTGGTAAATTGTAACTCTTACAACTTTACATTTCACATTCATACTCGTTGTATTTCATTTAATTATGGTTAATTAGATGAACTGCAACAAACACAAACACAAAACAATAATTCGAAGAATTATTAAATTGTGCATTACACGTTGATTAGGATTAATCAAGCGTGCAAACATTTCGTAAAACACAAACACAAACTATAGATAATTCAAGGAATTATCGAAACACACACGAGTCTCACAAATGTTGGTGATCAAACTATGTGCTATTATATGATTATGTGTTAAACATGCATTAGGTGTTTAGGATAACCGTTAGGAATCGATCACGAACGAAATTGAATCGACGAAATCGAAAAGCAGGAAAATGGACCCATTGCGGTACGCGGAGGTCCCTTGGCGAAAGGCTTCGCGGTACGCGAAGAAAACTGGGAGTCGGGACTCCCGAATCCCATGGCGGTACGCGATAAACTTTCGGATCGGCCTTCGCGATACGCGAAGGCCATGCAGATCAATTTTTTATAGAAATCAATCCCATTCATTTCTATCCGGTTCTCTTACAATTTCTACTAACTCTCTCGACCAAAACACCCTGAAATCAATCCTCCAACCTCCTGGAATCACCATTTGAGCTAGTTCTTGGTATTTGGGAGCCATAGAATCATCAAGGAAGTCTTGGAAGCCATCAACACGTTGAAGAATCATCCCCATCCATTTCAGTACCTGTTGCATCTGTTACAACTCAAATCCTAGTCTCTAAGGTAGTTTCCTATGTTTAACTTTGGTTAGATCGAACATGCAATGGGTAAAAACCCACATGCATGAACATCCACCCACACGCAACTCCATGTGGTTATTGAGCACGAATTTGTTGGTGATTCTGTGTGATATTATTGTAGATCTACTGATTTTATAGTATAGAATTGATAGGATTGAGTTTTGTTGAGTTATTGTTTGATGTGATAATGATTTTGGGAAACTTGCCATAAAAGGAAACTTTTATTTGCATGTCTTAGATTTGTGATAATCTAGACATGTTAGACATGTCTAGATGCTGTTAAATGTATATTGGAGTGTTTAGAAACACATTTGGATATTTGATTTTGTCAAAAACATGGTTTTGTAGAAACTTACTATTTCTGGAAACTTTTAAAAATCAAAAGAGGGCTTTTGATGTTTTAAGATGTTTTGAGGATTTGTAATCATTGAAATATGTTTAGAAATGGTTTATAACATATTTGGAAACTTCAATTTGTGAAAACGAGCTTTTAAACGAGTACTTTCCAAATAAGGAAACTTTATTTGGGCAAAATGGCATAAATGGCGATTTATGCGCAAACGATGTGTTTTAAGTGTATAAACGTGTTTTTTACAAACATACTAGAGTGATTTGTTTTATGAAATAAGATTTCATAACTATACTTTCCAAAAATAGAAACTTTCTAAATATAGAAAGTTTCCCCGAAACGGAAACGTTACAATTTTCAAAACTTGCTTTTGTAAAAACATCATGATTTGTCATAGGAATGCATGTTGGTGTCTTATTTGCATTAAGACACATAAACACATCAAACGTGTTACCAACGATTCGTCGAGTCAACACACACTCGGTTAAGCACACCGACACTTGGAGTTGTATGGATTACAACACACCACAATACACATACTCACACCTATATGGTTATAGGTGCATACTAGCAGGCGCTAGCTTTCGCAGACGCGAACACACACATACCGGAACTGCTAATTAGGTGAGTTCACGGCCCCTTTTTACATTTTCTACCTATGGGGGAGAAAACATTGCATACAACTATTTTTAAAAAACATACACACTTTTTGGATACATTTGTACATGCTAATATCGTATATGCATATGTGTGGCATTCATCCACAAAACTGATAAGTCCTCATTAAACACACCTCGAACCGTTAATAGCGCGTTGCGCTTAGCGCGGTAATTCTAAATAGTACTATTTGGGCCTGACAAGCCCCACTGTTGCGAGCCGTATGGCCACCCCGACTGGAGGTCGGAACAGTGCAAAATTGACCAAACAACATTGCCATATCTTGTTGGATGGATATGGCGGGGGGCAGCATGTTAGCTTCGATTGCGAACCCGCATATGGTATAACTCATATTGACTAGCTATCAATGGATATTTCATGGTAATGATATGTAAATTTGCAAAAATCTTACTTTAAACATTTTGATGTTTGCTGCTGAATACAAACATGTGCTCTCACCAACCTTTGTGTTGACCTTTTACTCGCATGTTTTCTCAGGTAACTAGGGCACGTGCACGAGGAATCTAGGATGCTAGGATGGAGTCCATGCATCAACTATAGTGTCTTAATATATTAAACATTTGTTATCATTTGGTTATGTTACTTTATGCATTGTTAAACAACTTGAACCGCTTCCACAACTAATACTCTACGATGTTTTGAACACTGTTTTAACAACGCTTCCACAGTTTATGAATTGAATATGTTTTGATTTCTACAACTCTGATTTTACAAAACTGTTTTATCCAAGTTATCGGGTGTACGTATGAAACCAGACATTTAGGTCTCGCAACTGTGTGACTGGAGACTGCGATCCTGCCAGATCAGTCGTGTCATGCCCTTTCGTTCAGGCCGGGGTGCGACACTGAATATATGGCTTTAACAAAAGCCATAAAAGAAGCCTTATGGTTAAAGGGTTTTGTTTCAGATATTGGTATTCAATTTGACAATACGTTGGTTTTGTGTGATAATCAAGGGGTTGTACAATTGTCTAAGAATGTTGTGTTTCATGAAATAACCAAGCATATTAATGTGAAATATCATTTCATTCGTGATGTTGTTAATTCGAAGGAAGTGCTAGTGGAACAAGTGTGTACTAAAGACAATTTTGCTGACATGTTTACAAAGGCGCTTCCTGGTTCTAACTTTTTTGATTGTATGAGTGTCTTGGCATTGGCTGATCTTAATTGTTAAAGTGGCGATTGTGAAGAGAATAACAATTAAGATAGTATAGCAGATATAGCTAAGGGTATTTTCGGTATTTTACATGTCTCTAATAAATTGTTTGTAACAACCATTGCTAGTGGTTAATTTCTGTTAATATGTGATTTATTAAAAGAAGGTGAGAGAGGTTTAGATTGTAATGATCGTTGATATTTTGCATTCATTTTCTTTGTAAATGTTTTCATGTTCAATCATTAATAAGAGAGGTAGTGGAAATTATTCAATTGGTATCTTCTTAATTCTTAGAGTTCAATTGAGTTTTGATTCGGAATTATCACAGAAAAACAATATAAGCATTCTAGATCTTAAATACACAATCGAGTATATGAATCCTTTGATTCTGCTTTTTTGAAAATATATGATCATCAATCATTGTAAATATATGAATCATTTGATTCTGCATCTGAAAATATATGATTCATTGTAAAAATATGAATCATTTAAAACTCTACATTTGATTCTAGTTGCGTAGAACTTACTTGTTTACAAGTAAGGGCTTCTTCGGCTCCGGTACGCATTGAAACAGACAATCGAATCCTGCCAATGGCAAAGCTTGAAAATTTTTTCCGAAGGGCCGAAAGTCATTGGGCAAATTTTTTTTCCTTATCGCTATGTTTCGGGCTAAAATTCGGGTCGACACATGATTATTCGGGTCGGGTCAAACAATTTAGAGTTTAAAATATCAAATATTTGTTCCATTCAAAAATATATATATGTTTGTATCAAACAAGACATAAAATGTTTAAAACGAAAAGGTGAGTACCCGAATGAAAAATCACAATTTAACGCGATGACCTTTAAGCTCTTTGAACTCATTGATTATACACTCCGAATCAAACTTCTCAGAAATTTACTTTGCGAAGAAGATTATTGAAATAGGTAATATTCAATAGTTAAGGCCCGTTTTAATTTTTAAGGCCCAAAATAAGATATAAAATGAAGATTAGCTAATGAACAAGATAACAACTGATACTGTGAACCCTTAAATATAATGTTAAAACTTACAATATTAGTTCAACTTTATTATTTTTTTAAAATCCAAGGGGCCAAGGAATTTTATGAAGAAAAATCGAAGGGCCGGGCTCAATACCTATAAAATTTTTTGACCGAAAACTACCATATAGAGACTTCTGGCCAGAAAAACTGCAGGGGTTGGGGCACCCCTGCCCCTTAAAACCTCCGCCAATGAATCGATACGAGTGTCTTGGCATTGGCTAATCTTAATTGTTAAAGTGGAGATTGTGAAGAGAATAACAATTAAGATAGTATAGCAGATATAGCTAAGGGTATTTTTGGTATTTTACATGTCTCTATTAAGTTGTTTGTAACAACCATTGCTAGTGGTTAATTTCTATTAATATGTGATTTAAAAGAAGGTGAGAGAGGTTTATATTGTAACGATCGTTGATATTTTGTATTCATTTTCTTTGTAGATATTTTCATGTCCAATCATTAATAAGAGAGGTAGTAGAAATTATGCAATTGGTGTGTTCTTAATTCATAGAGTTCAATTGAGTTTTGATCTGGAATTATCGCAGAAAAACAATATAAGCATTATAGATCTTAAATACACAATCGAGTATATGAATCCTTTGATTCTGCATTTGAAAATATATGAATCATCAATCATTGTAAATATATGAATCATTTGATTCTGCATCTGAAAATATATGATTCATTGTAAAAATATGAATCACTTAAAACTCTACATTTGTTTCTAGTTGCGTAGATCTTACTTGTTTACAAGTAAGGGCTTCTTCGGCTCATCAGAATCACCGGTATGCATTCAAACAGACAATCGAATCCTGGCAGTGGCGGAGCTTGAAAACTTTGTCCGAGGGGGCCGAAAGTCATTGGGCAAAATTTTTTTTCCTCATCGCTATGTTTCGGGCTAAAATTCGGGTCGACACATGATTATTCGTGTCGGGTTAAACAATTTAGAGTTTAAATATCAAATATTTGTTCCATTTAAAACATATATATATATATATGTTTGTATCAAACAAGACATAAAATGTTTAAAATAAAAAGGTGATTACCCAGAAGAAAAATCACAATTTAACGCGACGACCTTTAAGCTCTTTAAACTCATTGATTATACATTCCGAATCAAACTTCTCATAAATTTCCTTTGCGAAAACGATTAATGAAATAGGTAATGTTCAATAGTTAAGGTCCGTTTTAATTTTTAAGGCCCAAAACAATATATAAAATCAGGATTGGCTAATGAACAAGATAACAACCAATACTGTGAACCCTTAAAGATGAGGTTAAAATTTACAATATTAGTTCAACTTTATTATTTTTTTTAAATCCAAGGGGGCCCAAGGAATTTTATGAAGAAAAACCGAAGGGCCGGACTCAATACCTATAAAATTTTTCGACCGAAAACTACTTTATCAACACTTCTAGCCAGAAAAAGGGCAGGGCCAGGGCCCCCGGGCCCCTTAAAACTCCGCCAATGAATCCTACAAAATCAAAAATAAAAATCAATCCGTTCATAAATAATGATCAATCGTTCAAAATCGTAACACAATAGATGAATTAAAACCTTTGAGATGTTTGCAACTTTCGAACTCTTGGAATGGAGAGCGAGAGCTTTTTCCTCATGAGCGACATGATTTCAGTTGAGTTCAAATTGTAAGGCGGTAAACTGGCGTCTTTTTAATGGGTTGAAAATAGGGTCGAATTCGGACATATACGACGATCCGGGTTTTAAAAGAGCAACAGCTGCAGCATTGACAATCTTACGAAGAACGGAAAACTTACAAAATATAGAGACATGTATATTAGATTTCAAATATACGCAAATTGTGAACAAGAACAAAAAATAAAAAATAAAAAGTTCATAAAAACGATCGATAAAATGGAATTTCACGTAAGAATAAATAAAATGGAGCTGAAGACGAAGATGAAAAAGAAACGGCGGAGGGTTGGAAAAGTGCAGTGCGACTGTGCGTGGGGTTTTATAGGGAGAAGACATGATAGGATGATTAAATAATAAAGGCTAAATTACGGTTTTGATACTTGTGATTTAAGTGTTTTAACTATTTCGACTTAAAATAAAATTTTCTATCAATTCAGCCCCTGTGGTTTAGATAACTAACATTTTTGGCCCTAACCTTAGTTAAATTTTGGGTCAAAATTGTTAAAATAGTTAAGTTTGGATGGCCAAAATCGATAGTTGTCTAAACCATATGGGTTGAATTGATATAATATTCTTATCACTATCACAATCTCCCTCCCAGTGTTTTTATTTGATGGAGAATGCATACGGGCCGTATGACTGCATACGGGTCGCATGACTGCATGCCAGAAATGTGATTTGACGTTCCAGTTTTTATAGGAAATAAATTATTTGTACGACACGTATAGGGTCATACGAGTCGTATGAATGATGTTTGTTGAACTAGCCTGATGTCTCCCTAACATGTCCCTAAAAAATACAATTTTTTTTTGTTTTTCGACGGCAGGTTTAGATTCGGTCTTTCTTCTCCATTCAAATATTTTTAGCATTAAATAAATCAAAGGCTAAATACAATTGTAATCGAGCCGAGCGGAGTCTAGTCAGGTCAAGGTTGAGGTCGAGCTCGTGAATTTTTGAGCCTCGCCGAACTGGCTCGAAACTTTTCAAGCCGAAAATTCAAGCTCATAAAAAATCTCGACCCATCAGTCAGCTCGTTTTTCCTCTGCTTTACACATATATATTTAATATAATAAACATACATACAAACATTTATATATATATATATAGTATACATAATATATATACTCATATACGTACATATATAGGGGTAGGATTGGATATAAATTGTATTCTGTCTAATAAAACTAAAAAGTATTTATAAAACCTATAAACCGGCTCAAACGAGCTCCGATTGAATTTATTCCAACGATGTTGGAACTGTATCGTCGAACTCTACAACACTAGCTTTTGAGTTTTAGATTTAAATTCTAACTATAAAATTTATGTGTTTAGGGCTTGTATTTTAACTTTTAGATTTTATCTTTATGATTAAATGTTTGGTTTCAAAGTTTAGGTTTAAGTATTATGGTTTGTGGCTTAATGTTCATGGTTTATGGTTTGAGAAGTCGGTTCTAATGACAAAAAAATGAGTTCGTTTAAAGTTTTTTTGGGTCGGTTATCAAGTTTTTAGGAAAAAATGTAGTTTCTTATGCAAAATGAGCTTTTTAGGGAAACATCTTCCCGAACACACACTTAATAATATGTCAACAATCTTAAGATTTAATTTAACTATAAAATTTATATTTTAAAATGTAATGAGAACTTTTAAAGCTAATAAAGTTTTGTGAAGATTTTTTATATGTAATACTTTTATATATAAACTATTATATTATAAAATAAACTGGAAGGGCCATATTATCATTTATGAAACTTAAGTTACTGTTATTAAAGTTTGAGTCGAAAAGGAGTAATACATGGTACAATTGTGAGCAATTAAGAGCTAAATCGATTAACATAGAAAGGATTACACGAAATTAAAACACACAAAACGAAAGAGATCTTTTTCTGAATCAAACTAATCCAAAAATCCTCCTTAGGTATTCTAAATCGAAGAATTTGAACTTTGACTGAACCGTGACTGTTTTTGAATCAAAATGATAATATTCCAGGTAATTACGTGCATCATACTGACTGATTATAGGTTAGAAACGAAAATCCCTAACATACCAAGGGCTCACGAACATCCATTCGCGCGAATTCGCTATAACAATTTCTAAGGTTCATCGGTGATTGGGTTGTGATTGGAAGGTCAATATAACAACTAACGAGACAGGAGTCTCTCAACGAACTCTCGTTGTCACACCCAAACTGACGGCGGAATACATCAGTGCGTGATTTACAATTGTTAAAAAGCTCATTGTGTTACTTTAGAGTTTGAATGTTTAAAAAAACCTAATTAAATACATTCGATCAATAACATTCATTATAATTATTCCACTAGAAACATACATAAAAAAATAGCATAACAATGTTTGGTTTAAGTTTATAACTAGGTCCAACAATTTAACATTTAGTGTTTTCACAAAATGTTTTAGTGTCAAAAGTTGAATAAACAAAAGTTTGTTGGATATTATTTAATTTATAATCTTATACAGATATGCAATTATGAATATATATTAACATAAAACACTTTGAGAATTTATAAAAAAAAACGAATGGAATCATATATATATATATATATATATATATAGGGGATGGAATTTTTGATAACCCTCATCTTTTGTTACAACCCATTAACCATCATCCAATGGTTACTTGAAAAAGGTAAGTGTGTAGGATCGTGACACGTGTCAGATTCCTTTTTTTTCTTTTTTTAATATAAAGGGTATTTAAGACATTTGTTATTTAAGTAAAGTTTACCCCCTTTTTTTTAAACATTCATAACTTTTTAATACTATATTATTTTTTAAAAAAAATTGCACCATTATACTCGTCTCATTTTTCTCTTTAATTTCGTTATAGTCTCGACTAGTTTTTTTTTGATGTCATGTATTTACATCATTGTAACGAGCTTAAAGATAGCAAATTAATTAAAAAAAATTTATAACAATGGTATATTACAGTAATGTAACAAAAAATGAAGTAATGTAACACAAAATGAAGTAATTTACAATGACATAATTAACGGTGACGTAACACATTATTTTATTTTTCTCTAACAATGATAATTACAATGATAAATTACAGTGATGTAATAGAACACATTATTTTGATTTTTTTCTCTTACAATGATAATTATAGTGATGTAATTTTTCATTGTTCGAAAAAAATTTAAACTAATTTGTTGTCAATTTAAATTACATCACTGTAATTTAAACCAAATTCACCGAAAAAAACCGAAACCGAATTTTACGTCAATTTAAATTACATCACGATAAATTACGTCAATGTAACTTACATCACTGTAATTTATCATTTTTAAAAAAATTTCAAATAAATTTGTTATATTTAAGCTCGTTACAATGATGTAAATATAGGGCATTTAAAAAAAAAAAAAAAAATTAGTCGGAGACTTAACGGAAATTAAAGAGAAAAATGAGACGAATATAATGGTGCAATTTTTTTTAAAAAATAATATATTATAAAAAAGTTATTAATGTTTAAAAAAGAGGGGGGGAAACTTATAAGGTGTAAAATGACTATGATGCCCTTTTTAATATTTTAATGAAATGCTTATGTGTAAGCTTATGATTGGTTGAAATGGGTTATGTAGTTGTAGCAAAAAAAGAGGGTTATTTTTTACACCTTGCCCTATATATATATATAGGCATAGAATTTTTGATAACCCTCATCTTTTGTTACAACCCATTAACCATCATCCAATGGTTACTTGAAAAAGGTAAATGTATAGGATCGTGTCACGTGTCAATTCCTTTGTCTTTAGTATGAAGGGTATTTAGGACATTTGTTATTTATATAAAGTTTACCCCCTTTTTTTTTTAAACATTCATAACTTTTTTATACTATATTATTTTTTCAAAAAAATTGCACCGTTATATTCGTCTCATTTTTCTCTTTAATTTCGTTATAGTCTCGACTAGTTTTTTTTATTTTTTTATGTCATGTATTTACATTATTGTAACGAGCTTAACGATAGCAAATTAATTAGATTTTTTCTAACATGGTAATTACAGTAATGTAACACAAAATGAAGTAATGTAACACAAAATGAAGTATTTACAATGACATAATAACGGTGACGTAACACATTATTTACAGTGATGTAATTTTCTATTTAATTTCCGTTATAATGTTGACTAGTTTTTTTTAATTTTTTTTCTCATTGCCCATTATTAACATCGATATAACGAGCATAAATATAACAATTATTTTAAATTTTTTTCTAACACTGATAAATTACAGTGATGTAATTAATATAACACATTATTTTACTTTTTTCTAACAATGATAATTACAATGATAAATTACAGTGATGTAATATAACACATTATTTTGATTTTTTTTCTCTAACAATGATAATTATAGTGATGTAATTTATCTGTTTCGAAAACAATTCAAACTAATTTGTTGTATTTAGGCTCGTTACAAATTAGGGATGAGCAAAAAGCAAAAAAAAACCGAACCGAAACCGAAAAACCGAACCGGAACCAAATTAACCGAAAAAACCCGAAACCAAATTTTATGTCAATGTAAATTACATCACGATAAATTACGTCAATGTAAATTACATCACTGTAATTTATCATTTTTAAAAAAGTTTCAATTAAAATTTGTTATATTTAAGCTCGTTACAATGATGTAAATATAGGGCATCTAAAAAAGTAAAAAAAAATTAGTCAGACTATAACGGAATTAAAGAGAAAAATGAGACGAATATAATGGTGCATTTTTTTTAAAAAAAAATATATTATAAAAAAGTTATTAATGTTTAAAAAAGATGGGGGAAAACTTATAAAGGTAAAATGACTAGGATGCCTTTTAATATTTTAATGAAAAGCTTATGTGTAAATTTATGATTGGTTGAAATGGGTTATGTAGTTGTAGCAAAAGATGCG